>KN498115.1:100303-134810 GCA_000787155.1 Scartelaos histophorus | reverse complement strand
CCCCACCTTCCCTGACACGCATAGCAAGCATCCCAGTCCTCGTAAAGCTGACATCTTCACTAAACTATGCTAACAAGGCCATAGTGATTTGTATATGCACAGTGCAGTGGTGGCCCGGGGAGAGGGGGGCGGGTTAGTAGGGGTATCACAAGTGGAATCTGCCCATGTGGGTAGTGTGATCAAAGGGCCGCATGGAGGCTGGGGCAAGCAAACATATAGAGAGTTACACAAATAAATGCGTGTGCATTCACATGGTGTAAGGTGACAGCACTGGTAGGTCCACGACGGAGAACACTGCGATTTATAGACTTCAAGCTGAATGGCTGGTACAGGTGCAGAACATAGACAAGTACACATGCAGTATATTACAGAGGTACAAACAACTTCCCTGTCAATGGGAATAATTTCTCGTATTCCTTATATGACATGGAGCAAAATAAAACATGTCATATTGTTGATACAGTATAAAAAGCAATTTAGGCAGTTTTGGCAAATTATTCATAACTAAATGACATTATGCCATATTAAAACTATATGTAGCCTGTACCCTTACTGTAAAAAAGGTACAACAATCACAGTAGGACCTTGGTAGCCTTATAGTGTATATAGAGGACACATACATGTTTTTCTCATTTTCAGTGTATGGACAGTACACACTACTGCAGTAAAGACTGCATTTGCAATGATTAATGATTAGCGGAAGGTGCTGGGGTTTAGGTTGGATTCAGATCAGAGAGAGAACTTTTAGGTTTAAACTGGATTTCAGCATTGAAACTGGCAGCCCAAATGAGAGACTAATGTGAGGCTCATTCTGATTTTTCACTGGCCCAATATGTAACTGTAAAAGTAGTAGCCTATAACAATTAAAACACACCAAGAGTAAACCTTAAATCAATATCGGTCAGAAAAGACATTTTATATTTGAAAGTCACTACTGTGACCCAAGATTCTGAATAATTGCTAATAATTACTAATAATTTGTAAAACGTGTGCACATTTGTATTTAGAGTCTCTAGTATTGTGTATGACATCACCAAGCAGTGTTTGTCATAAGTGGAGCTATTTCTATTAATACCAGTGGTGCTGCTGCTGTGAGGGACAGAGCTGTCCTGTGCTCTGATTGAAGAGCCTGTGTGTGCATTTACTGGTCGACAGGTGAGGCCCTCCCGTGACCCGACTGCTGCTAATTTAAGGGCCACACAGTTAAAATTATATTACACTTCATTAAAGCACACCTCTCTTTGATCAGAGCAGAGTGACATTCAAGAGGCGGTAGTTAATAAGTTCATTCTGCTGGCCATTCTTAAATTGGTTTATAGAACATTGC
Organism: Scartelaos histophorus; assembly: GCA_000787155.1. Lineage (NCBI taxonomy): Eukaryota > Metazoa > Chordata > Actinopteri > Gobiiformes > Gobiidae > Scartelaos > Scartelaos histophorus. The sequence continues at coordinate 133,483 of KN498115.1, read as the reverse complement.
CTGAATGCTTCTGTCAAGATGAAAACACCCTTAACTGCTCCTACTGTGTAATTGTGAACATAATTACGTACCGTTTCCTTTTGAAGCCAACACCGCCACCATGTCTTTTACTCACACGTGTTATAGAGGCAATATCAAAGTGATTAAGCATGTCTGGTACATTTTACTTTTAGATGTCACTTTTCAGCTGTTCTTTTTGTACATTTTATAAAGATATTTGTTTGTAGTTTTAGACATTTTAATTTTCATTTACATCACTCATCATTTAACGGGGCAGGGGTATCTGTGAGTGGTGCACAAACCTGCTCTTTAGTGCATATTGAAAACAACAACAAACAGTCTAACCTTGTAATGCTGTGGCACTCTGCCAGGAAGGTTTCCTAAGGACTTTTACTTCCAGCCCACATAGCAACAAGAATGGCCGCCACCGTTTGACATGCATGGTGCTGCCCGCTGACGCACTTTGATCACATCACGTCAGACTTCTTATAAAATTGTGGAGCAATTGCTCTGATAAAGAAATTGTGTTCTGCAACTCAAAGCTGTCTCTTTTATGAAAAAGTCACAGTCGGTACTCATCTGAAGATGGTGGTATCATGTTGCTAAACAACAAAAGAACATTTTAAGCAGTAGGAAGTTGACATGGTAGATAACTTTGTAATGTTTCCTTTCTTTCTTTGTCTCTAGGGCACACTAGTGCTGAGCCTCAGGAGGCTGTGAGCAGGTTGTGTGTCTGGGCAGAGGTGTCCTGTTTCCCCTCTCCTCACTGTGGCCTCCTGTCCCACTCGTGGCTGGGTCTCAAAGGGCTCTTTGATGAGGCTTTTCATCGCACACCCCACCGCCAAGAGCCACACCTGGCAGGTACACAGCCCCACGAGCCAGAGCAGACAAAAGATACTCTGTCCAGCTTTATTGGAAATTAATTTCCTCTCCAAAAACACTTAGCATTTATAAAACAGGAAGAAAGGAGACAAATGATATGGGCAAGATAGGAACATGGCTCATCGCTGAGCTGAGTACATTGCTTTCAGCGAGAGAATTATTAAACTTATTGGTTTATTGCGTCCACCCAATCTACACAGTTTTATTTATTTTCATTATAGCTATAATACACACAGCCATGTACGTTACTCACAAGGATATTTGATATTATTATTGGTTGTATTATGGCCTGTATTATGTCTAAGTAGTTCCCATGCACCTTGCATGGACAGTAAAGCCCTTTCACTGCCCTGCCCCATATGCCTCTGGCCCATCATGGGATCATCCTCTTCCTCCCTTATCTACAGTTCAAAGCCCGTTGACTGAATTATCTGTGTGCAGCAACAGAGAGGAAACAACTGTCGGCATGCCTCAGTCAGCTGCCCTGACAGCTGCTGGTAACTGCCCTGTGCCTGCTCCTGTGCTGAGGAGATGATTCTCTCCACACACTACTTCTAGCTAACTTTGGAAGTGAGCAGTGGCCTAAGATGATGATAGTAATAGTAAAAAAGGTCTCAAGTTTGAGTAGCTACAGAGTGCGCTTGACTGAAGTGTTGAAAGAAAAGGTGTGTAGACCTCCAGGAAGACACAGGCCTGTACTCAGTCAAGCCTATTCAACTCTAAATACATATTTACTGCATTACCTTTACTGTTGGCCTTACACTGAACACTTCCCCTTTCTGCTGTAAAGTCACAGTAGCTATTACTGCATGAAAAGCACTAGTTGAAGATGATAGAACTTCCAGATTCCTACTCCAGTTAAAGATATGACACAAAATATCAATCACATATCCTATAATGAATGAAGCGGGTTATATACAGTACAGTATGTATAAGGAAATGTTTTTAATATCTAACACAACTCATAAATTTATTCACAACCCATATGCATTTGCATGACTAACATTAGCCCCGGCCTCCGAACACATCCGTCGTCCACAGTATAATGTTTCCTATAATATGGCCTGACCCTTATGGCCTGCCGGATACAGACTGATTTAAAGAAGGCCTGAGCGCTCCACACCTCCACAGATCTGCAGCCGGCCTCTCGTCTGTCTTGGCTCTCTCGCGCACAAGGTCATCCCATAGCCAGTCACGACACTCCAATTAAGGCAACTGATGGACGCAGCTAATTGGTAGGATTTATAACCTCCTTTTATTATGCTTTATGAGGAAGGCAAGTGGAGGGCATTACCATTTATAGGCCCCAGGCTCCACACTGGATCACTGTCATCCTTCTGTCCAGCCAGAGTATGCACAACCACAGCGGGTTAAGTGCAAAAACAGAGAGCGTTGGTGTCCTTCAAGATTCTGCTTCAGTTTCTATGTTGTGAAGCAAAGAAAAAACATATTCAGAACATCAAAGAGGCTGGCAGCTAGACATGAGAAATGTATGAATATAGTAGGAAGTTCAGAGGACAAGACAGGCAGGACTCGTGTAATGAAAGTGTGATTATTGATTGTATTGTCAGGGTGGCTGACCAGAGGCCTGGACTCCAGTCCATCTGTGGACAATGCAGTCAGTTACACCTCACTGCTCCGTCTAATAAAGAACAGGCAGATTGATGTCACCAGTGCGGTTGAACTCTACCTAACACTCACCAGCATGGCTCCCTGCACACACTTCAATGCACGCAGTTATGGTGGGGCATTTCATTTCCTACTGGTCAAAGAGGGTGGTGGCTTAGTGGTACACTAAAAACTCCATATATTTAACTGCAGTATTTGAAAAGCTGGAATCAAAAACAAACTGTTTTTGTGTGTGTGTGTGCAGAATGAAAACAACAACAGTCTAACCTTGTAATGCTGTGGCACTGGGCCAATAAGGTTTTCTAAGGACTACTTCCTACATAGCAACAGGAAGCAGTTCCAGTGATTTGACATGCGTGAAGCTTCTTACTAATGCACTTAGATTGCATCGAGACAGAGCTCTTAAAAATGTGAAGTAAGTGCACTTGTAATGAAGACACAGTGTTCCATTGCTCCGAGTTGTTCCTGGAGGAGGAAGCCAGTGCCTCCCCCTGAACGTTTGGCCACACTCATAGCCTCTGTGGCAGCCGCACGAGCGATTACTCCTGCGCAGCCAGCCAAAACACAAAAATCAATAAACAATCTCAACGTTTCTGAGGGCCTTTCGTCTGACTTAATAAATGTCTCAATCCACTGTTATGACTTCATTTTGCCTTAACGTCTTCTTCATGTGCATCTTTTGTCGATCAATTAGAGAATGGAGTGCCCCTTCTGTCACGACACCTGCCTTCCATCCGCTGCTGCAGCACACACACAGACACACACACACAGACACACACACAGTCCAGCGGCCCTGCACAAGGTGAATGGGATTTTGATACTTCAAATGAGAAGCTGCTCACTTAAATGGCTCATTAGAAACTCCACCATCCACTGCTCATGTCCGCTGGCCTCACTGTGGTTTTTATGGACTAATACAGTTTTTGTCTTTGTTTCCCTTTCAGTCTTTGGACAGTCTTGTACATCATTCATTGTGGAGCAGTTCTTCATTTGAGCTCTGCTGAACATAATAAGACATTATGTTTGGAGAAGTGTACAAGAGACACAGCATTTGCAGGCTGTCTTTGCCGACTAGTGCCTTTCCCCCAGCCCGCTGCTCCTGTCAACGGCCCTAATCCCGGCGCTGCAGAGATGACAGGTGAGTGCTGCCAGAGCCCCTGGTCTGTGACTAGGAGCTCCAGGAGAATTTCACACGCACACACCCCTCTCTTGTCTCCAATCGATTCTGCCACTTCCCATTATTGTCAATCAGAGGCACATTGTCTCCGCGGGTGGAGCGGTGCAGCAGGCAATTGCCCAGGGCAGCGGGGTGCATTGAGCGGCCTGCCCTGTGCCTGGCAGCCTGTACTCGGGGCTCGCCTCAAGTGGCTGTCTGGGCAACATGCCACAGCTAAAACCTTAAACTGTAGCCTCTTCGCTTTAGTGGAGAATCAAAGAAAGGTGAATCCATCGGAGCACATATGGTACTTTGTGGGGCAAACACTTCCATTGGGCTGTCAACAGGTAAGTGATGCTGCCCTCTTAGAAGTCACCACCCAGTTAGAAAAATGACAGAATACAATGGCAGAAATAATGGAAGAAAGGGCTCAGGGGTGAGCAAGGGGCAGGAGGTGGTTGTGTTTGGGCCAGGTCCATAAGACCATGTCCTGTGTGGGCGCTGCTGACCTGACAAAGAGGCCTGGAGTGGCGTGCTGGTCAGGTAGGGGAACGCACAACAGCTATAAGCCCTGGAGATTGATGGGAGCACTGGCCTCCCTCTCGCACTGTAAAAGATTATCCGCTCACGCGCTGGAAACAAAGCTGTGATGGAAATTCGTCTCGCATCATCAGCAACAAAATATCTACACGGCCAAGCGGGAGTCTCTCATTTTTCATGGCCAATATATTAAATAAAAAAGGGCATTAAAGAAAAAAAGAGTAGGCAAGGGGGGCGGTCTGAGTGATAGCACTAGTTAGTATTTTTTTTTAAACAGCCCACTTGAATCAAGGAGATTATAAGGTTTTTATTGGCTGTCAGGAAACACAACTTTCAGCGTACTTCACCCGCTCAAGCTCGTAACACTCTGATTAGAATGCCAGCAGAAATGAAAAGGGATAGTGGCGGTGAGAGGAGACAGGAGAGCAGCACGACAAGCACAGATGCCCTGGCTCTGCGTTCTATTCAATACACAACCCTGCTGACACACAATAATATCAATGGAGAATTTATATAGCAAAATGTGATGACAGGAACCACTCAAGCCAGGCCTGTTCTTAACCGCATACATAAAACATATCAAGTAGCGTTATCTCGCGCTAAGTGAACGCTGCACTGGGCTGATATGTGAATTTGCTATTAGAGGGGGAACATGTGTCTAGATGAAGAAATGCTCCGGGACACTTGCTTATTTTACACAATGCATTCAAAAGAGAACTTGCCTTGCAGTTGCACCGTGTCATGGCAGTGATAAGGAGAAAGTGATAGAGGGTGAGGAGTATGAAGCCGACTGCTGTAACTCACAGCTGGGGTCACCTACACAGAAGCTTGTAGACAGACTACAGGCCAAAAATAATTAATGAATGAATTAAATACAGTAAATGAAATCAAGATTCAATTCAGCATTTTTGACTGCAGACACTGGCTTTTCTCTTTAGGAAGACCACAAGGTAGTCTAATATGTTCATGTGCTCAAATTCTGTACAAATTCATCTAAGAAGTCAACAATCATAAATACTGATAAGTAATTTATTGAACAACTTTTGTAATACATCACATAGGAAACACTAAAACAAGCCATAATGGCCATTTCACAAACAACATGGGCTGATGAGAACATGATAAAAATACTAGACTAAACAGTGCTTACACTTGAATATGTTGCTGCTGTTTAAACTGTAATTGTTATTCTTCTACATGTACTGTGACACTGCACTTTCAGTAGATGGGCTAATCCTCTTAAATCATTTACAAAGCAATTAGCCATGCCCCAAACGCTATTAAAAATAAAAGATAACAGCCGATTAGATAAGATGCCGTTTATATTTATGTACATATCGAATGTGGATAGCTGCCTAAGAACCCTCATCAGAGAGATGTATCTAAATCCTTGCATGTCAATCTGTGATTTTAAAAAAATGACACAGTGGTGCACAAGTACAGAACCATCTTCATTAAATACATTAAATATATATTTGTTCAAATGTTTCATGTAGTAGAAAGCAATAATGCATCATATCTGAAATAATATACAATTATAGTGCAAATACTATAAAAGCAGTACCTTTGGTACAGTATATCACAGAAAATCCCAATGAACAAGGCAAACTTAAAAAGCCAGTAGCTGCCAGAAACATGCAACGTTTAAATGTTTTACTATGGGGTGTTGTCGCTTCACAACATCCATCGGGATGAGTTACTTCTCAACACTTCAAAACATGCTGCACTTCAGTGACTCTAACTGTGTGCTACACAGAGGAACAAACACCTCAGACAAGAAAGGAGCCAAAAAGCTAATTCCACAGTGACCTCTGACCTCGGGCACAAAGGGGCTGCCCTGTGTGCATATAGAGGAGCTTCAAACAGACTTTTTGATTTCATTATCTGCATTTTTACTCAGCACAACTCCACCGATCCAGTGGCATGGGAGCCCCCATTCAGCCACAGACAGAGCAGGCATCACTCATTCACTGGCCTCCTAGGTGCCTTTGTCAGGTGATTGCTGGCGGAAAAAGGAAAACAGATCAATACATCTCCCATGGGACTGACAGGTAATCTTTACCTGGGATGAAATATGAGAATCAGCCTGCTGGATTCCTTAACTGTAACAGGGCAATTGACTAGCTGCAAGGAAGCCACGTGGCCTGCTTCCTGCCTATTAGGAATTCATTTTTAGACATGCACCTAGCTGGGACATCATTACTGTACAGCAACTGTTAATTAGTGTGAAGGCAGGTGAAGTATCACCCACTGCCACTAACAGAGTGGACTGAATATGGACCGAATGTGGAGTAATGGACCTTCTTCTGTCAATCACTGCAACTGCGAGCAAAGAATCATGTGGATGTTTAATTGTGTGTTTGATTTGATGAGGACTGGTGCTAAAGACTGGTGGGTTAGAGGAAGAACCTCAACCCTTTGACTGATCCCTGTATGGAGGTCTGTCTTCTGTGAGGTATCCATTAGAGCAGTGTGCACACACAGCATTTATAAATGTCATCCCTGGCCAACATGATCACATAAAGCTTTCCTAGACGGATTATTGCACACATATAACTCACATTAATTGGTAAATCTCATTCCACTAAATGCGATTCTTTTCTTGAATGCAGCTTTAAAAATGACCAAAACGACATACAATATGTGGCAGGTGATTCTGCAGTTCATTACACTAAAAAGTTATTTCCTTCTCAGACTACTTTGTGCATACCATGTGACCCTAGTTGCTATGAAGCACTGTGTTTTTCCAAAGCTTTATATACATAAGCTACTGCATTTATTTTTATAGATACACATATACTTTTTAAGGTAAAGCTTGCATTACCCTTGCAGTTGTTATTGACGATATTGTTTCTAAAGCCTTTGGAACACAGGAAATCTATTCATGAAACTTAAAAATCCAAAATTAAATTTTATCAAAGCTTGAGCAATATTAATCAAAAATGCTCTGCCCAGCTCTGCTTCTGTGAGACTTCAATCTCCTGGCTCATGCTGAGTTGCCTCAAAAGCAGGTATGCTACACCAGAGTGAAAAGCAGCCTGTTCAAACAGATCTGCTGCGGACCTTGAACTTAAATTTGGAAGAATTAGAATAAAGAAGGAAAGAGGCAGCTCTCTGAGCACAGAGACTACACACATCTGTGTTGTGCTAATGAGTACCTTCAGGTACACTATTTCTAATGCATGTTAATAGGAGACCTGAACACTATGTGGATCTCCCCCGATGGCTGCCCCTCTGAACCCAAAGCAGCATGTAGCAGTTACACATCCTGATGCTGAGCTGTGTCTGGTTTCTGTCTGTGTAAAACCATTATAAGAGACCATCCTGACCATCCTCCCTCTGGTGTCCCTGCTGACAAACGTGGCTCTATAAAAGTGGCCATAATTGTTGGATTGTGTAGTAGCAGGTGGCCTGGAGACTGTGCAGAGACAGGAGGAGTTACAGAGTCTTGAGTCAAACAAGAGGCCTCTTGAAGCTGTGTTCTTCCTCCAGGAGATAGCGCAGTCTTAACAAGCCTTGATTGCATTACCATTTGTCAAGCTTAATATACTACCTGCAAAGATGGGCTTTCACTGTAACATGCTGATTTGAACATTAATGATGTGCTTTGTATTTTCCAACTTTGGAAAGCAGGAGTTTTGTGTGTCTTTCACAACAGTCATTTTCACCAAGGCATGTGTAGCATGTGTAGATGTCAGGTCAGTTTAGGTTGAATCTTTGCTTCTAGATGTAGGGTAAGTCACAATCTTTGATGCTCCACAACTCTGGCTTCTGATCATCTCCTCATGGTTTCTCTTTATGGGACAGACTGCACGCTGCAAAAAAACAACATTTTCAAAATGTCAGACAAAGCAATGCACATATTTTGTCAAAATCCATAAAAATGGCTCTGTGCTTCATAGATTGAAATAAAACTCATACTTTAATAGGCTGAGTATTAAAGAGGTTTTGGTCAAGTCAGCCAAATCCAATTTGGCCCCATATGACTGGTGGACATGGTTATTGAAAGGCTAATCAGCTCTGCTGCCATGGCATTTCTCTACTCTTCTGGCTACGAAGCTTTAGCATTTTATACCGAATTCCTCAAATGTTCCCGTCTTTGATTTTAAAACTACACCAAATTTCACTTTTTCCTCTCACTATAAAGTGAAATATCAAGAAGAAAACCACAACCAATCTTCATTTTGAACAGAGGAACAATTACAGTCTCTAACTTACCAGCTTCAAACTAATCTGACCTGCTCTCTTACAAAAAGTTTGCACCGGTCACACAAGACAGTTTTGAGACCGTCTGGGGAAAGAGGACGAGGAAACCAGAAGTGACATTGTGGCTCTGGGCTGTCTCAGAGGATTAGGCATTACAGCATTCACTGGCATGTGCTTTTGCTCACTACCATTATATCTGCTGTGCCTCTTTCCAGATGACTTCTTCCCCAAACTGATCCGGCGGCCAAGATAATTGATTAATATTTCTTGAGGGAATGATGGCTAACTGTTGTTGAGGTTCAGCCCAAACACGCTGGTTAAACATAGTTAAAGCTTTGAATCAAAATTCAGGCCTTTTCCAACCTGACAAATTTGACATGCACATGTCTGACTTTAAGTAGACTAGTTTGGATTAGCTCAGAGCAATTTGCTCTAAAAGATGTGTTTAAACATTGCATGCAATAAAAAGCTTTCAATATGTAACCCTAACAGATACAACTATTACCAAGTAGTTTTACATCAAGGGCAATGAAAAATTCAAACGATTTTCTTTCAATAGGAGAATTACAGTACAAGCGTTTACTGTGGGTGATAATGGGAGACTGAATGGAACCATCTTAATAAGCTCTCGTGATGCTCTCTATAAACAATCATTACAGGCCTTTCTGAGCACTCCCCTTCCCCTGTTTATTAATCAGCTAATTACACATTGACAGTAATGGGCCTGCTGATTCCCGCACTTAAATGAACAGGGCTGAATAGCTCTTTAATGATTAGCCTTTGTGTTTCTAGCTCCCTCTTTTTCCTCTCCTCTCTCTATTTCACTCTCTCTCCCTCTCTCAGTCACACACATACTCCATGCGAATTTAAATCTGACCTCCCAGTAAGATGGTTTGCAAACAAGTTATAAAAGCAAGCACAAGACTTAAAAGAATGAGAGAGGAAAAAAAACAATACAACATTTTAGTAAAACCTCAGTGTTAAGCCCATCCTCTAGCAGCAGCCACGGCCATTGTCAAACTTGAGCTGAGCGGCGGGCAGGTGCAGTTTTGTGGGGTTTTTGAAGGACACGGGCAGGGTGCAAAGTGGAGCCAGAGAGGGCGAAATAGTGCGGTGGGCTGCATTTCTGTCAGCAGAAGTGATGGCTGAGTGCTGCCGTTATTTGTCTTGTGCTGCCACGCGGCCCTCGCACCAGCCTGGGCATTAATGAGAGGGGGTCGGACCGCCGGGCAGGAACATGGAGGGCCCAGCCGCAGGTGATCTGTCACAGAGGCGTCTGCAGCCGCTCTGAAGGGGCACACGCCGGGCACATGTGGACACTCCACAAACACTCGTCCCATAGGGAAGCACACATTTAGAGCAGGGGTCTATTGAGCCAAAATGTGACTGTAAGTATAGAAGAGATGTGTCTTTACTGCCACTGTTTCCAGTTAGAGATAAAGATGAAGGACATCAAGAAGAGTAAGGGAGAAGGGAAATGACAAAAATTAATTAGCCTATGCATGAGACCAGGCAAAACCATTAAAAGCCATCAGGATCTTTAAACCTACCGATTTATACCATAAATAATTCACAATGGGGAGTATAAACACTATTGATAATAATTTACCACCCTGTGGGAATATTTCAAGAGTTCCCTCTATAATCTAACACAAGTTATTGCTATAAGAAACAGCTAGTGGCAAAGAGAGTTGGTGCTTAGAGCTGTACTGTCAGGCCGATGTTGGTGAGAAAAGAAAATGGCCAATTTAAGGCTGAGAAATGGAGTGGTCATCTAATCCAAACAGATCCCTCTCTTGATAAGTTGTGTGTTGTACCTTCCACACTGCTGAGGAAGTGCTAAAAGGGTAAGGGAAGAAGACAATGCAACAGCTGGGTACCGCTTCAGTAATTCCCCATGGAGCCCAGGAAGACACCTCCAGCCGCACACCATTTTCACTCCTGATTACAAAGTTTCAAATCAACCACTAACAGATAGAACAATCTACTTCTTTTGGTCAACTCACACAAGATTCAGGATTCATGTTAAAAGAGCACAACAACAAACTAAGGTGCTAAATGCACTTTGTTTAAAATGCTCGTGACAAAGTTTAGAGTTTGAAGTTTAGAGACAAAAGACACTTGTGTGAGGGTGAAGTGTCAGAGAATGAGCATGTCTGTGAGCGTTGGCAACATGACTGAGGCTCAGTCAGCAGAAGACTATAGAAAGCCATGATAAGATTTATAGAGAGCAGTAACAGCTGCTGCACTGGTTACCATAGGATGTCTCACGGTAAATCATAGTAGGGAGAAGGCAACAGATCCTAAGAACAAACACATTTAAAATATAATCTAGGTTGATATGGATGAGTATTAAAAGGTCCTACATTACACATAATTAATTACTGTGAACTTTGTGCGATGTTAGAATGTTGCTATCTTATCAAAACATACACATGTGTGTTTTGTTTCATTTTCATTTTTGAGTAACTCTTTATTATTAGTCTGCCAAAATACTCCTTCTGATGACATGAAGTCTGTGACATCAGGTACTTTTAAACTGTTGTTGTTTTGGCAATTCCAGGGCTGAAATCATTGAAATTATTCTAGTGAAGGTGTGTGGAGTTTAAAAACAAAGTGAAGCACTTCCTGTATTACTCCTTTACATCAAGGTGCTTTCTGTTTGAGAGAAAAACTCCTGCAGGGTTTGTGTGTTATACATGTGTGAATAAAACAAAAGGTATATTTTTGAAACATTATAACAGATCAGAAAATGGCAAAATATGGACCCTTGTGAAAATGTATTTGTTGAATATTTCTTCTTTCTTTGACCTCTCTTTGTAGTAGGTAGTTTACACGTTATACTATTGTATATGCATTTTGGATGACATCACAATTGTTGTTGGTCCAGTAAATTTAAAAAATGATCAAGTTTGACATTTGGGCATTTACATTTTAAATATTTCATGACAAATCTGGAAACAGGAAAAAACATCAAACTCTAAATTTAAAACCCACCAATATACAGGCCAATGACATAATGCGTGTCCAAAATGTAATTTCTTTAGTTAAAAACATTCAAATTTAATAATAATTCCCCACATACCTGTAGTTCCTCTGACCTCCATGAAACCAAATATTTTTTTTCCGAAATCATTAGTTATTCTGCATGTTTTTTGTAATGAAACCAAATATTTTTTTTCCGAAATCATTAGTTATTCTGCATGTTTTTTGTACTTAAAGCGTTAAAAAGTCAAGTGGTGCAACCATCCACCCTTAACTGCTGATTTTTAAACTTCTTTAAAATTACTCTAAATCTAATCAAAATTTTTGGCATATTTTCTGAAGTGTTTTGAAGCCCCACATGAAATTTCAGCATTCTTGAATAGAGATTTCCCCCATAATATTCAAACAAATATTGTCCAAGCGTGTCCATTTTTTTTATCATGTTTTCAAATATCAATATTATGTGAATGTTACTTAAAACTGAATTAATATCTCAACCATGTTTTAGAAAATACAATTATTCTTGGTTGCACCACATGACATTTTTTAAGGTTGCAGCCAATTCATGTACATAAAAAAATACTAAAAAGCTAAATATAAACCTAGATTTATGCACATTGCAAATATTTGAAAAAGTTCAATGGAAACTAAATTTTAAAATTTGCCTGTTGAAAATTATACATCATTGACCAATATACTACTATTTAATATCTGTTGAATGGGTGCTGCAAGTACATATTTGTCTATTTTCTTTTGGTTGTACCTTGGATTTACACCAATAGTCTCATTAGCCATACTCACTGAATGTAAGAATACTATACATATTTCCAGAAAAAAGGATATAGAAAAATAGCTGTGAGGAGAAGATGGCTGTTTAGTAGATGAGGGATGTCTCATGAGTAAATATGAGGGGGTCCTGTAGAGTGCATCCTTTTTTACTTTTATGGGACATGGTTTAGCACATATGAGGTGAAGGACAGAGCTACTGGCCATTCCATCACTCAGTGCACAGTGCAATAAACGCATGCAATCTGTTTACAAGTAAAGCTTTGGCTGTTTTAAATCCCACCTCTTTTATTTAAATTAATGGGTCTTGGTACAGTCTGTCATGCAACAATATTAATATACATCTAACACCCATAGCCCTCTCTGAATTAGGAACCATCAGCTTTTGTTATTTAAATGCCACAAATAGCACAAGGGAAGAGGGACGCAGCAGTGGAGGCGGAAAAAACTAATTCAAATTTCAATCCGACAAAGACAGAAAACGCTGAAGAAAAGTCTAATGAAAAAAGACACTTGCACCGCTCCAAACAGCCACACCAACTGCTGCCTTCTGCCACTTCCAATCGCTCCGAGCTCATGTCACACTTAAGCGCATGCAACTTCTACACACTGGAAACTGCAATGAACAACTGGGGGATACTAGTGCTTGTATTAGTTTGTCAGTTCATATTTCAGTCTTTTTGTCAATTCATGTGGACGTGTTAAACAAAACTGCAAATCCAATCGCAATGCTTATCAGACAAATCGTAATTGCTATTATAGATTTTTATCCCTAAATTATTCAAACCTATTTTTTATGTGAGTATCTTGAAAAATATTATTATGCATATTATTATTATTATTATTTACAAAGAAAATATAGTAACCTGATATGACAGATGATGATTTGCTCCTCCTCCTCCTCATGTCTTCTGTACAAACTATTCTTGGGTTGATGTTAATCTGCCTGGGAAAGAAAATAAGCGTTAGACGTATTGCTCTCCTCCAGTATGCTTAATTTTAGATGTATGTGAAGTAAAAAGAAAGTGTGGACCAATCAAGCACCAGTCTCTTACAGGAAGAACATTCCAAAAAGACAAGATAAGACAACAGAAGACAAATAAATCCACAATGACGGCATTTTACATAGATACCTACATAATTTAATTAATTATTTCCCAAAATAAATTAATACTGGCACCCCACTTTTGGCAATAATTTATTTTCTTTTTGCATTAATACATTTTTCTTCAGTGTAAGCGTCCTAAATCAAAACTTTAAGGCTTTAATCATCCAGTAAACCCTATATAACTATTGACATAATTAATACTTCAAATCTATATTATTCAATACCTGCTGTAGTAGAGATGCGGGATGTGAGATATAAGATAAGACTGATAATCGTGCCCATAGTTTAAACAGCTGGAGGACAGCTCATAATTCTATGGTGGAATTTGCAGTTTTACTGTTAGTTTGCAAGTTGTTGGTCAGTACCTCTGTAAATACTGGGCTTTTTCATGTGAAACAACTGTCATTATAAATGAACGAAAGTGATTTTTTTTTTACATAGCAGCTTCAGCAAACAGTTTTGTTTTTTTTAACCCCATTGATGTGTTGTCAACTGAAAGGACTGTAATCTATAAGGGTAATATGGCAAGTTTGTAGAGCCAATTCTGACCTAATAATAATAATACATTTCAACACTTGGATCATAAGTTTGAATTCTTTTTTCAAAATCTGTAAAGTTAAATAGGCCGGTGCCCTCCATCTGAAAATATGGCATCATCAAACTGTAGAACATGAATGTAAGGAGTAAAATTGAGATGAGGAGTGTTTGTCATTAACCCCAACGAGCTCATGGAGAACTGCAGCATTACAAAGCCCTTTGCCCCATGCTACAACCAGCCCCGCTCTACAACCAGCTCCGTCTGAACAGTCTTTAACTGCAGCATGTTCCGTGACCTCAGCACCCATAAATCACCTGACGGGTGTGTGGCAGTGTGGGGTGTCGAGATGAGGGCAGTCTGCGCTTTGAGCCAAGTCTCTATGTTGTATAATCAATAGATATAAAACTAAACTGCCTGTGCGTTATTCTCCCCATGCTACCCGACTCTAATAAAATCCTAGTAATGCATATTTCATTTACTTTTATACTTATTGATTAGCTGTAGTCCAGTTAGTAAATCACGCGCCTATCGATCCCTCAATCGTACCTCTGTCGGACAGCACATAACCAGCCATTTGCGCCCCTGATAAAGAGCTCAAGCATTCAACTCCCCACAGTAAATCTTTGCAAACTAACTTTTTAATTCTAAAATCAATGCCAGTTTAAATGTGGCATTATTTCACAAGGCGCACATGCGGTTTTAAAAGTAATTCTCTGATGTATTTAGTCTTAATGTGTGACCGGCCATCCCCTCAGCTCTACCCCTGTGAGCAAGGGGGCATCGGGACAAAATGGGTGACCACCAGGGAGTCACAGGAATCGCACTTGGGATAAATATAATTGGAAATAGAAAGAAAATATATCAACTAGCTTACCAACCATAACTACACTCATTCTACTCAACTAATACACTTTACCTGGATTGGAGTAGATCTCACAAGATACACGTTTATTTTTAACAGCTGTCAAGTCACAACATGATGAATATTGGTTATGTTAGTATAAAATAATAAGCGGTGAAACATGCAATTTGTAGAACTGAGAGTTAAGAAAGTAGACTCTTCTTCAGGATAGATTGGGAGGCTTCTAAATGCCCGATATTCTCTTGGGACGCAGGGTGACAACTGCTGACACCAGGGTCAATTGTAATTTTGGCTGCCACATCCAAAAGCAAATATATCAATGAAAAATAATGAATCAAAAGAGGAGTTGGGAGGCACTGTTACAAAAAAGCCATCTATTTTCATTAGGGTACATGGCGCTGCAGGTGTGAGCAGGATCTCAAGATTAATAGAGGTATTCAAATGAATCAGAAAGGATTAGGCCCTCCAGGGAGCACAATCAATGAATCCAAATCAATAATCAATAGGCCACTCACACCAATATACTAACTGCTGACTCCAAGATCTCACAATTAAAATGAAAACTGCAAAGGGAGTGGCCTCAGAGTGTGATTTATCT
This sequence comes from Scartelaos histophorus, assembly GCA_000787155.1. Lineage (NCBI taxonomy): Eukaryota > Metazoa > Chordata > Actinopteri > Gobiiformes > Gobiidae > Scartelaos > Scartelaos histophorus. The sequence continues at coordinate 118,193 of KN498115.1, read as the reverse complement.
CTCAGCGCAAGTGTCATTTAGAAATAAATAAGTCAATAGATAAAAGCTGCCGCCGGTCGGCTCAGGTGGGAGGCAGTTATGCATTTTAACATAGCCGCTGGCTCTGAGCATTACCCTCAAATCTGGCAAAGCAAAGGGCCTATTCACGCACAGATATAAGGATAAACAGCACGCAGCCTTTATCACTTACCATCAAATCTCTGATCGCTGCCGTCAACTGCTGCTAAACAGGAGATGACAGCTTTTATAAATACAGTATCATTTCAGGCGGGCTGCCCTACAAGATTAATGCTTACAAGTGCTCCAGCGAGAAAACACTTTTCTCTCAAGGGTGTAGGAACACACAGGAGAAGTCAGATGCACTTGGGCAAAGATTTATCCAGCAAGCAAAGAAATAAAACGGATTTGAGCGGTGGCTTTTGGCTGCATTCTACACCAAACACTCGGTAAATAAGTCAACATTAGTTTGAGTGGAGGATGAGGACTGAGGAGCCATCTCACAGGAGACTGGATTTGAGCAGCTCAGGGAGAAAGAAGTAGCTTGTGCCGTCCGACGGGACACATCAGAAGCCCCTCTCGTCAGCCCCCGCCTCTCCCTCAATCATTTGGGAGTATGATTTATACTTTTTGAAGTGAAGGGTCTTGAATCCCACTATAAAGGAATTAAGAGGTCTCCCCTGAGTCCAGCATTCAAATGAGAGCATGGCAGGGATATGAGGGCTTTTTAATAGAGAGAAATTAGTATTCACAATGCCTCAAACTGGAATCTGAAGGAACCTTTCAGGTGGAGAAAAAAGCCCCAGTTTAGAAAAGAAAGCCCTAAGAAGTCAGGGGCTTTTCATAACAGTCGTGTATTTGCCCCTCATCAAGAGCGCTGGAGCACTTTGTGGAATAACCCAAGAGACATGATGGAGAGAGACGATAGAGAAAGAGAGTATGAAACTAAATTAAGCATGCAATAAATACTGTAAAAGAGGAAACAATAAAATGTGGAGTCCCACTGTCTCGGGGCAAAAGGGCTGTTTGGCTTCTCAGCGGTTCCCCATGCAGATCCAACACTTCCAGGGATGACTGCCAGCAATGCAACACTTTGACAAACGTCTTCTGAATAAACCTTTGTGTGGTCCCAAACATGGGGGAATGGAAATCTGCATTACAACTATGTAAACATATACTCTTTCACTGTCTCACAATAGTGACCTTGAAAACTCAACAGATAAGTTTTATGGCTCTTGTTATAAACCCACCATCTATTTCAAACTGAATCCCATCAACTAAACGTATTGTAGACTATATTTTCTCTATAGTGAGATGACCATAAAATTGTCCATCAATAGATTGACCTTCAATGAGATTTCTAATAGGCCCTTTTGTTTGAACATGGCATGAGATACCTGTTAGTGCGTATGGAGGAGGAACATCTGAGATGGGGGCTCTCGGACACCATGTCAATAGGACGCACAGGCGATGGGCACAGAGTGTTCAACTGAAATCAGTGGCATTCACATTTTCAGAATTGACAATTATATGTACAAATTGTAAAGAAGTGCTATACCGCACCTGGCTTTGTTCTTGACTCCCAAATGAGGAAAACCAAAAACTGAAATAAAAATATAAATTTTTTTTTACTATATTTCACTGTAAAATTTTTATTGTAACTTACCTTCTCTGATAGCGATCTTCAGATAAGTGTCTCAGTCTCCTCACAAATACTGGTATACGGCCTCCCTAAAAATATATTTTAAAAGTGGAATTTACATAATTTCTTCAAATGTGTGTTGAAAGAGGCAGATGGTGACCATAACCTTGGTTGGAATCCGTCTTCTTTCCTTTCGGATCGAGTAGGCTGCAGTGCCAGCCAGACGGGAACAATACCCTGTTAATATTTACATTCATTAGCCATTATAAGTCATCAGTGCAGATTTTGGTTACATGGTGCTTTATATGACACAAGTTCACTTTAACAAACCATAATTTTTCACACTGTTAAATTGTACAAGTCAGAAAATTAAACTGAACTGTGCTCATCCTTTTAGAAGAAAACAAGCTTTTATCATATTTTAAGTATAGTTCCTCTACCTCGAGAAGGCCGTGCTGGGTGCAGGAAAGTAGCTGAGGAGCAATTATCCTTCAGGGACTGCTGGCTGTCTGAGTCCCATTTGGGCCGAAGACTTGTTACATTTGTCCTGACTCCACAGTCCCCCTCAACAAACCAGTCACTTTGTTCATCATCACCTAGACAAAACACATCCTGATCAGAAATATGACAGAAATATACCATGCCATAGTCCTGTCAGTCAGTAAAACATCCACAGGAAGAACCATAGCTCTCAGACTCAAGGTGTAGTGATAACTGTTAAATCAGAGTGGGCCTTGCCTCCCCAGGGCTAATGAGGATAGCAAAGGCTTCAGTGCTCATTAACATGACATGACAACATCTTATTAGAGCCGCTTAGCTGCCCAGCTCCCAGCCGCTGTATCCAAACCTATGCTATACCCTTACATTCTCTCAGGAGTGGAGATACTGTGGGAATACTTATTTTTCATCACCACAAACAGAGAGAACTACAAAATGTGTCTGTAGCTATTTAAAAAAATCACTTTTATTTTATTACATGATAATTGAATTTAGTCATGTGCATGTGAAGTTACTGAAAGTTTACCTTGCCTCCCTTCATCATTAGTGAATAGGCCAGGATCACTGCTGCAGGTACTGCTGGTCTCTCTGCAAACAGAGACAAATATAATATGGACTATTGCTAGGGACGGTAAAAGAAACATCCAAGCCTTCTACTTAGATTTGTAATTTTGAAGATGAAATACGCTTAAGCCTGCCCGGGTCAGAAAATTCAACATATGTAATGTCAATATTTAACATATTCAGTGATAGATACAATGAAGTAGTCCGGAGCTGGAGGTCACTATAAATGAAAATAACTCAAAAGACAAGAGCGTGCGGTGTGCTCCCTTGTTGCACTACCAGACACAAAGGCATGAGGAGCAGGTCTGAGTGACATGCACAATCTAATTGAATATCCTCCGCTGTCAGCTCCAATCTAATCGGGCCTGTGTTGTGGAGGATGACAGAAGAGCCAAGTGCATTCCCCAGGCCCCCCGCCCTCTGGGTGAGTTCCATTCTGGGGGGCCTCTGCTGCACTACAACTGGCTAACATCTGCTGTGGCTGTGACGGCCTGGCTGGTCCCGCTGCCGTGCTCCTCACCCCGGGGCGAACCCTGCAACGCTGCCGGGTCTGTGGTCTGTGTCTTTCTCACACCTCAGCTATCAGGCACTGTGACCTCTGCACACTTCAAAGTCACTGGAAGGAGGAGGAAAGCTGAGGTTAAACTTCCAGTTTTGTCATAGGCACGGTTTCAATAAAGTAGTATCATTAATATAACCAAACTTGACCAAAGAGGCTTTACAAAACTGTCTCTAAATCCACTCCTTTATCCTGTAGGGAGCGAAGCTTTTGATTGCCTTGCATTTTGTGCTTGGTTCGCCACCATTGACCTTGCTAATAGGGCAGGCTCCAGGGTCAGACATGCGCTGATACCATGTTTTGCCATATTGCAGAGGCATGTTAGTGACAGCAAATCAGAAAAATGTCCGTCCTGCCTGCAACATTGCCAGGACATATGGTTTGGCAACATCGGTCCTCACATCCACTGAAGCAGATGTGAGAGTGTGGAATCTCTAGGGAATAGGAAGAGTTCAGTCTGAGTATGGCAGCTCCATACCTTCACAGCCCCCTGCTTCCAATTCCTCAGGCCTATGCCAGCCTCCTGGATACACCAATATTTGTTGAATGAAACCCATACTAATTTAAATACTAATATATAATATTGGAAAATACCAAATGTGTTCCTGAAAAAAATAAAAACGAAATAAAAGAAGTATGGACAATTAATTTGAGCCTCCCATTAAGTATTTATTTGTTTTAAAAGGTGTAATGTGATGTCGCTTGGAGCAGCATTGGGCTGATGTGAGACTGTTTCCATTAAGTACTGCCTAATTAATAGCATCAATAATTAAGGAACCTATTTTTCTTTCATCCAAAAACAACGCTTCTTTTTCACCAGTGACCTTTGAAGAAAAAGAAGTCGACTAACAGGACATATACACCCATACCAAACTAGTTATGAGCACTTGAATCGAGTCCAAAGTGTGACCAAGTGCAGGATATATACAGGGACTGCACAGAACACACATCCCAGCTGATGAACTCTAAATACAACCTAATTAGACTACATACAATGTGTCCGTGATAAAACAAAGCCAAGGGCAAAATGAAAAGTGCATTGCTGTGTTTTGGGCCTGAACCCTTCTCCCCATGTGGCCCTAGTTCTTCAATACAAGCCAAGGAGGTGAAGCAAAACACAGTATCCAGATGAGCAAGTAATCATTAGGATATAATCCCAGACTCCTGGGACAGGCACAGGCAGTTTGCTCAGAGATTACAGGCTCGCCATCATTTATTGAGCTCAAGCTCATTCTGCAGAGAAAAAAGCTGAAGCTGTGACAGAGGGGGGCAAAGTGCTGATAACAATGCTTCTGCAGCTTCCTCAAACAAGCTGTCCCAGCCCAAACCCATGCCCTTTTCCATGGTGTTTGATTATAAGGTTATCCCTCCTTCCCTGAGCTGCTGTAATTGGATTAGTCTCAGAGATTTATGAAAATTAACTTTGGCAAATAGAGCATCGGTTTCTTAAAAACTCCTAATAGAATTCTCATGTTGTAAACCGCCACAGGATGCAGCAGTGAAAGGCTGTGATGGCTTTTCATGCCAAAAAGTCCATGAGCAGCAGGGGCCCACAGCAGGGGTCTACGTAGAGCCTGGGACAGTTGTACCCACAGGTGAAGGCTGATGCAGGGCCAGCCTGAGAGCCAGGTGGCCCAACTGCCAGCAGGCTCAACCCAGTCTAATGAAGGATGTGGAGCCCAACTGGAGACACCAACATCTGCTGCTCCACAATGAGGCAGCTGAAAGCAAGGCCTGGCCAGTGTGTGCAGACGACGAGTGACCTTGAGGAAAGACCAGACACTCCGTAGGAATAAGGTTAATAGAATGAATGGCAACCAAACAAATACACTCTGTTTAAAAGACATTTCAGCAACAGCATCTGTGTCTGACAGTAAATGGTCCGTGGACTCTCAGGGTATAAATATCGCTGTTGTACCACTGTCAACCCCTCATCGACGCTGCCATTTTGTCATATTGCACGCTGGGGCCTGGACTTAACCATTAGATTGTTGAGCCCTCAGTACAGTGTGGCAGTATACTGAGCAGCAATCAAGAGTGTTGGCATTGTGTAAGTGAGAAATGATTGACAGTGTGCCATGGTGTTCCCATTTATTTCTGCTCTGGAGCTGTTTTCTGTCACAACAGCTATTGATTTTTCCATAAAGTAAGAAAACAAGTGCCGTTAAGGGGCTAGGGAGGTCAGCACAAATTAAACGTCAGGATGTAAAGCTTTCAGTCCAAACCATTTCTAGCTATCAAAAATAATCTACTTACATTTGTTACACTTGACACATAATGGCTGCCTTAACGTTCCCTAGGGGTGTGATGCTAACTGAAGGCTCTACTCTGTCTGAAGTTTGTTGGACTTTAATCTAACTTGGTTAGAATTTCAATAAATGAAATGATTTAATAAACTAGCCCTTCTTAAATAACATTGCAGTCACACACTAGCTAGCATTAGTCAACAATTTTTCAATTAGCTCTCCCTCCTTTTTAAAACTTTTGTGCCTGTGTTTACTAATGTGTGGATTGTGTCACCATCATAGACTGTATAAAAAAGTGGACTAAGCGAGTGTGACGTCACCCATAGTGTTCAGCGCCGCTCAAATGAGGCTCGCCATGCTTCACGGTTACAGGGGCGAATCTGGAGCCAGGCTCTGTGTTATGAATAGGATTTTTTTGACAGACAAAATAGCAAAACAATCAGGATCATGTAGAGTGGGTTAATATGAACAATTTAAGACCAAGATGATGAGGCTCACAGCAGCAGTCACAGAGAGAGGGGTGACAAGATCCTAATGTAAGTCAATGGGAGCCAGACTCAGAAGGAGCCGGAAGAGCCTCCTGTCCATTCATATATACGGTCTATGGTCACCATGGTAACTGCTGAAGATTCTGCCACGTACATACACATACATGCAGAAGACCCCAGTGTGATGTCACTGAAGAGTGTTTATATCACTTCTTGAAGGTAGTTCACTTTTGTTTTTTTTTTTACTTTTCTTCATTTTGCGACTGAGCGTTGTAACTATAATTGAATGTCCACTCCATAATGGCCCTCTCCACTGCAGGCTGCAAACCCATTTACTTAGGCCAAATACTAAAATGCACATGAGACAGTGTGCATAGGGACATTGGGACATTCTCAGGTTTAATTACTGGCCCAAGACTGGAATTTATTTCAAAACAAATCAATACAGCACCAGGTCACTTATTTACTTGTGACACTATTTCTTGAAAAGCCATAATGAGCTGGCACGTGCCTGCAGGCATAACTATCAAAGATCCCTCCCCAGTGATTATTGCTGCTACAGGAGACGAGGCTGAGGAGAGTCTATCATTCATTTTTAATGTCAACTCAGTACGTTAAAGTGGAGCGCCATGATTGTGATCCTTTTTCAGTTTAGTTGAGGACACATTGAATATTGACAACTGGAGAGATGAAGACAGGCATATAGATCATCTTAAATGTCGTGCTGTTTAATTGCTTCTGTCTGAAAGTAGTTAGGCCCATGACTTTTATGTTACAGGTTTAACTGCCTATTGTCCATCTCCATTTAAAGGGTAAAAAGGGCTGTTGGAATATTGAGCACATCTTTCACAATAGATTTAATCCTGACTTTTAAAAACAATGGCACAGTTAACATTTGGCTTGTGGCAAACTAAATTTAATGTGAGTTTCTAAAATATGTGACTTAACTAGACAAAAAGAGACAAAAAAAGAGTTCAAAACCCCAGAATCTGACCTATTTTGTGGACATACTAAACATACCCATCTGACATCTTCTCCTCCGCTCCGTCCTGGTGCTCACTGGCCCGTGAGAGTTTCCTCTTCCAGCGCTCCTGTCCCATGAGCCGGGCTCCTTCGGTCGGTTGCTCTGCCCTCACCCAGCCACCAGGCCTGTTCTTTGATCCTGACAAATGCTGCATCCTGGGTGCCGGTCTTTGGTCCACATTAGGACCCATCAACATGGGCTGTGTTCGGGGGATGACATCAGAGGTCATGCGTTTGACCTTCCTCTTCCTCCTGAGTGGTCGTGCTGGTGAATTCTCAGTGTAAGAATCATAGTGTGGCCATGAGGGTGGCCTGCTTCTAAGGGGCCGCCTCCTCATCCGCTGCCATCGGCCACTTGTGCTCCGTTCATCTGAGTCACTGCAGTTGGCCACAGAAGCTGTGGCTAGGCTCCTTCCATAGCCTCTTGAGGCTTCATCCATACTGGACTCAGAGGCCTCGAGCCAGTAGTGATACAGAGAGGAGTCTCTGTGCCTGCGCTGTGCTCTGCGCCGTCGCACCTGTCTGCGCTGCTGCTGCAGGGGACTGAGCACCATCTCCTCCCACAGCTCACCCAGTTTACTCTGCTCCGACGACTGCTCCAGAGCCAAAACCAAGTCCTGCACCAGCTCATCCATCATGGTGCTACACAAAACAACACTACTGTCAAGGTTTACATTAACAAATATCATTCAGCATATAACACTGTCTTTATATAGAAATGTAAGATATAAATCACATGCAGACATTTCATCTCTAAGCTAAGCAACAACGGATTAAGAGGGGTCTAAGAATATATCGTGCAAATAGCCAGTTATGAACCAGCTACTAACATGGGCTATTACGTAGCATTTAATGTCATTTTTATTTCGAAGCACACAGCAGCTACCAATAAGAAGCTGTATTGAACAGTCTCTGTTTGCGACAAAAGGGGCTAGAGCTAGAAATGCTTGCATGGTCTATATTCAAGGCACTGGTGCAAGCCTCCATCACAGCGGCGAGACTGAGCTGCAGCAGCTCTGTGCATTCTGTTACATAACAGCACACACGTGAGGACGGAACGAGGAGGGACCGACTCAATCCTAAACACCCCTAACGCGTATATTCTTCTGTTCGCTGTATTAAATTCTGACAAAACGACACTCTGATCACGGTGTTAAGCAAACACTCACCCACCGTTGTGCCTTGTTTTGTTTTCAGCAAAGCTGACACAGGACACGCACTTCCGCCTTGCTTCCAGCCAATCAGGTGACTCCTTTTTTCGATGACGCATCTGTCAAAAACTGCGCGCCTCAGATAAGACAATAAAAGTGTAAAATAAATATTACATTATTAATCCCCTTATAATCCTAGCCAAATTTTATATTCACAACTCCAAATTCTTCAGTAGTTAATATATAGATTTTTAGATCTTGAATTTCTTACAACAATATAAATACAAAATAAAATAAAACAAAAAACAAAAAAACAAAGGGACTCACAAAGTGCCTCTTGTTCTGTACTTTAAAGTGATAGTATGTAACTTTCTGGAGGTGGCAAGTCAACTACATGATTCCACAGAAATAGCTAAAACCATAATTCCGAAACATTCTCCATGGAGATTTTTAGGCTACACAGTGGAAGGTTATAGTCCAAACAACATTTTCATGGAAACAGTCAGGAAGGGGTCAGGTAAGGATCAGCTGTGTAAATATGCAATTTCTATGTTGTCAGTGCAGTAAAAAACATCCATAATGACAAAAAATGTTCTTTAATGTATATGTCAACCAATGATATGCTTTTATTTTTTAATGATTAATAATAAATCAAATGCAGCCTGTAGTGATGCGCGGCTTAATAGAGATACTAAATGTGTTTCAATCAGTGTTTATTGCCAAAATCCTGGTTTTAATGTAATTATGTATGTCTATTCTCAGAACACAACCTGTGCTTGCCTGTATCTTTTCCTACATCTGTTTAATGTCAGCCAACTGTCTCTCAAGTGTTGTTGCATAGTCTATTTAAACTCATTAATGCTTCTTTCAAGTCAGTTCATATAATAAAAAGGAAACTCTGTGAAAGCAAGTATAAAAGCCTTATAATCTTTCATCTTTCTCTTAATAACTTCAAGTTTCCCTCTGGGCCCAGGGGAGAAGGCCTCTCTGTGCCGCTGCCACCTTATCTGAGGAGTCCACATGTGAGTGTGCACACGAGCGGCTCCCGGCGCAGCCCCCAGCCTGCTCTCACTGACGCCTGTGGGGACGCAGTGCTCCTGGGCTTACTATTGTTCTGGCCCGGGAGGCTGTCCGAAGAGAGCCCCACATGCTCGAGAGCAGAAAAACTTTAGCCACTGCTTCATTAAGAGCCTGCCTTTCACAAGCAAACATATCAAAAATGGCCCCCTTTCAGCAGCAGTAATTAGCAATTTAGAAGCCTTGGCCCCTCAGGATATACACTTTCAATTTAGTCAGCAGCTTTAGTTTCTGAGGCACTTAATATTCATTGTTTCTTCCTTCTTCCCAATTTTTCTACGTACATTGTCTGGTCTTTCACTGGCGATAAAAGTGTTTTATCTTTTCGTGTAATTCTTCTTTTCAAAGAAACCCTCAGCAAGAGAAGTCAATTTTTTATAAATAATTTTCCATGGGATTTGGAAAGACTGAAATTAATATGATAGCAAAGGCTCTCCAGGAAGTGCTAAGCTGCATAACATATTGAGCCTTTGCCTGGTCGATAAAGCTTGTCTGTAAATAGTCTAAAAAGAACAGTCTGAATGTGAGGTCTAATTATGATATGGAACGGATAATTGGAAATAAGTTGAGATCATATCAAATAAAAGCAGTGAATAAAGCATTTTAGTTTTGGATTGATGTAAAGTGTTTTCCAAACTACTTTATAAGCTCAGGCACATATACCTCAAGGGGCCAAGAGTGACACTTATCTCTGCCACTGTGGAGCCATTGTCTCCAAATAAATCCACTCCTATTCATTTTCAATCAGTATTGTGTAATAGAAATAATTGATTTTCGCTTCCATCCACACCAATGGAAAAAAGTGTGATTAAACATTTTGTCGGTAAATCTGAATTTTGAGATCCCATCAACACTCGAGAAAAAGAGGCAACTCATTAAAGTGAAAAAGAAAAGGCTATGATGGGAAAGTGGCTGGGAATGGAATAATGAATGGAGTCCGAGTGAGCTATCTTTCCCAGGCAGAGCGCCACTAGGGATGCAAACTCTCCGCCACCAGAAATGAGCTACCTATCTGTGAAAGAGTGACTGCTCCATCCTATTTGATTTGGCTCCACTATCATCTCTTAAGAAGATGTCAGCCTTGCTTCTTCTATTGCTCTGAGCTTTTATCAACCGTAGACGATTTCCCTGCAAAAAAGTAAGAGAGAGAGAGAGAGAGAGAGAGAGAGACGCATTGGAGTGCCTTTCAGAGAGCAACACTAAAGAATAAGTGTTATGTGATAAAAAGGAGCTTGTTAAATAGATCTGTCTATTTGTATGGTAATAATGATCGCTTAAAGACCCAGGGCTCCGTGACTTGTAGAACAAGGAAACAATTCTGTATTCAAGTGTTGTGTTAGCAGCGCTCTCCCCACGACCTTGTGAAACTTTAATACAGTAAAAAATGAGTTGGATTCTGGGGGATTTTTCCTATTCCTGTCTTCACATCCCTGCCTCAGCCCCACTGAGACATCCCTCCACTGAAAACCCTTGTCCACTTCAAGTAGGACGTGTATCACAAGATTTAACCCTATTAGTCCAGATAAGGCAACCTGCTATTCAAGGGGTTGGGCTTCCAGTTACTAATGGATTCAATTTCCTGGTATATGGAACATTTTGAGGACTTTTTCCCCATTCAAGACAATATTTATATATATTTATATAGGCAATATTTGATTTGAATTGTTCATCACCATGACAACAGTCTTAATTTTTCATCATTCTGAAACCTATGAATAGGGGATATTTTGAGGACCTTCACCATTGAAAATTGTAAATTACTATGGCAACTGTCTTAATTTTTCATCACTCTGAGTTGGCAGTTCATTGGGTTTCACTCTGAAACCCAGTGAATTGCCAACTGACCTAATGTTACATTTGCACTGTATGCAAATGTTTATCTTCATTATTTAGTAGAAAACAGTACACTGTATGTACCTGTCAGGTGGCTTTATTTCAGACTCCAGAGGGCCATATCAAAATGAGTCATAAAGAGAATCAAAATAGACTTCTAATGTGGGAATTCATTCAAGTTTAAACAACTATGTTAGTTTTAAATAAAATGTACAATTATTGAGTTATGGGAAAGAATATGGCATAGAGCAGGAATCTAAAAATCAAACACTGATTATGTGGGTGTGTAAAGTGTAGAGAAATCAACAGCAGACACATTTAGCCCTTATAATGGACTGTTCTCTACAATGAAAACACTTAAAGAACCACGTGGGCTACTCGCTGCACTCTCTCTGCAGAAAGCACTACAACTAGATTGATTGGTCTGCACAGTTTGGCTGCTTAATCAGAGCCTGTTAGCTGGAAACAAGCATCATTTATAGCTGATTATCCTCCCAGACAGAAAAATGTGAAGCTACAATTCACAGAGGAACTTTCCAATCTTCATTTGAACTCCAGACTCCCACTAATTAGGCAATAATGGTCTTTCTTTTGACTTCAACCTGGGTAGGGCCAGACAGCCTCTACTGCTTATACATTTGTTGAATCCAGAGCCACTAAAAGTAGCCTACATTTCTCTAAAGGCACAGCCCAATAAACCACATTTGGGGGCAAAATGACTTTCAGTTCATTTGTTGAATATTGTAATAACTTGCAATTGCAATAACTTGGTTTAACTGAATGTATAAATGTACAACTCTAAAAATGCAAGGAATCACCTATTTCTCCACAGTTCTCTCTCGCCGGACCAGTGAGGGAGCTCTCCTCCTCTCTGCAGCAGTCAGGGGAAATAAGGCAGGTCACAGCGCAGGGAAACACATGCTGCACATGCAAGCACACAGCATTTACTGAACAATGCTACAATCCTACTACATCAAGCGTTATTCTGGTATTTTGGAGCCCTGTACAGTTTAAAAGACCAAGTTTAAACACCTCCAGATGACCAGTACTTTCACCTATAGGTCCAGCCCAGGTGCTGCAAACCGAATGCCCACAGCCTGGCCAGCGTTTCCATTTATCTGTAGGAGAACTATAAAAATCTGTCAGGAGACAGGGGACTTTTTTTGCTTGGCTCAGCCCCTGGCAGATTGAGAGCCCCTGTAATGCACAGGTCTGTTTTTATTATTCTTGCTGGGGGAACACTATTTCATCAAGTGCATGATTCCTCAGAAGAGAGGAGATAGCCCCTACCCGGTTATATTTCTTCCAATCAAACATTCCAAGGGGAAAAAATGAGTGGGTGCCATCAAATCCCAGAATAATGCTGCCAGATTTTATGTAAAAAGAAGGAATGATGGACAAATACAGGAAGGCAAGACAAGTTTAATGATGTGTGTTCAGGAGCTGAGATTGGAAAACTGACAGAGAAAAGCAGCCTCTTTGCTGGAATATAAATTGTTGTGCGCTGTAAAAAGGCTTTTATCTGGAGTGAATATGGGACGTAATACACAGGTCAGGGTTAAGTCATTTTCTCCGGCAAGTTAAGCGAATAATGAAGGCAAGCCTGCGCGGAGAGGAGCACTGCTACTGCCAGTTTGTCTTCATTTATTATGCCAAATCTCATGATTTTGGCGTTGGTGCGGGGAGTGCTCTGGCGCGCACCGGTGGACGACATATCGCTTAATTTACACAAGGTAATGAAAGCAGGGAATGGGAGGACAAAACAATTTACCTGCTGACACAGGAAGAAGTGATTTGCGAACACAGGGTGAACGAAAGAACAGAGGGGCCGAGTGAGCGCAGATAGAGAAGAACAAAGGAAGAGGACATGGGCCAAAACAATAAAACTCAACTCAAAGAGCAGAGTACCAGACAGCGCTCAGCAGTGATGAAGACTGTGCTCCCAGACACACAACAACACAGGCAATCAGACAGAAATGGACCTCAAATCTCTAGGCTCTGCACTGACAAGGCCTCCTTTTACGTCTCCTTTAAACCCAATTGTAATCACTTATGAGAGAGCCACTTGTGAGCCAGGGACAGCTGTGTTCAGTGCCACTCTGTAGCACAACAGGTATTTTCCCCAAAAGCACAGCTCTCTAAAGGCTGTCCCGAGTCACTTTTGTCATATCCAAAAAACACTCCACAAAACTCTATGTAATTGTTCAAATCTGAAATACAATTTTAACTCTCAGTTCAATAAATTGAAATATATTTTCAGAAATTCTGTGGTCAACAGCCAATCATGAGTCAAGTTGGTCATTTAGCCAATGGCCGCTCACACAGCCCCTGTCCAAGTCTCCCTGATGATATCTCCGGAGCACCACTGTAATTTTCCAATCACTGGCCCTTCAGGCCAGGCCACTCCTCAGGGCAGTAAGATCAGGTGAGCTGCACTATGTTCTTTTGTGGAGGCCAAACTCCATTTGTCTGCTCACTTGGAACAAAAACAATCAGAGGCGAGCGCATGTGTGGTGTGTGGTCTCTCTGGAGAGGGGCCAGCCTCAGCACACACAGGGGGTGATGGGAAACCTGCTGTGGTGCTGAGTGAATGCTGCTGATGAGGGGACGTTCTGTCAGAGCTGTGTGCAGGAGGAGCACAGAGGAAGTGTCACTCTCTGTGGGCCTGCTGAGCCAACCTGGCCTCTGCACAGTCCTGCTGCTTTGCTCAACTACCCCACACACATATGCACATGTGTTAGCTTTCCATACTCTGACAGGACATTACATTGGCATACCTCAATTTACTATAGCTTCTTTAAACCTAATCTTATCTAAAGCTCAACTTTAATCTAAATGAATGCCTACTGTAACTTTAAACCATGTTGTTGATCTAACAATGAATCACATGGGAACCTGATTTTCAGTCACTCCCCAATGTCAAATGTCCCAGTAAACTTACATTTAGTCACATTTACAGCACGATGATCACAGCAGACGCTACAATGTCACTTAGTATATGACGGCATAAGCGTGGTGCAGTAGAAGCAAACATATACTCCTCATAGCATTTCCTTGTAGTGTAGTGTCCTACAGTGTGCCATGATGCCAGAGGTCAGAGGAACAGTTGTAGCATTGTCAGAGCCAGATCAGCTCACATTTCGGGCCTTCTGGGGTAAGTGGCGTAGTGCAGAAGTTCTCCTCTTGACTGGGCGTGTGTCCTTCAGTAGCCCCTCATAAGAGCAGTCCATAACACAAGCAGTGGTCAGGCTTAATTTACCCACTTTCTCTGTCCACTGCCCCATCAGCATATAGTATCACATAACTGCTAATGGGCTCATGGAGGAGGGGAGAGCACCAGGCAAAGGAAGACAGTGGTAGTTAGGCAAATGGAGATCAGGTTCATCCAAACATTTAATAACTTATTCAATCTAAAAGTATTCACATTTTACAGGGGTAATTATACCGTTTAACAGCTCTGTCCAATTGGTCAGTATGGGTGCTCAGTCTTACAATCTCATCATATAATCATGACTTATGCCGCTCCTCTCTCACTATCAGGACTATCAGTAGATATAAAGAATAAGGATGACTCGCAACAATACAAAGATGAATAAATGTAAAGCAGATGTTTCGGAGGTTTGACAAAGGGAGTTTGTGCTGATCTGGACTGTGTGCTGCTGGATCAGGTTCTGTGGTCATTGGGCTCGGAGGCCACGTCAGGCACGTCACACGCTTCATACTAGAGTCTGTTTGAATGGAAAAACAGCTGCTGTCACTTAATGCTTGCAGGCCAACTACTGACCTCATTTAACAATAACAGAAACAAGGAAGTAAATATGGGTCAATAAGAAAATAAGGAATGCTGTGTATCTGCAAATCAAAATAAAACAAACAAACACATTTATTTGGATCTGGATAAATCGGCCATGATGTACTACTGACTGCAGATAAAGTAAGAGGCTGATTGGCTCTCAGTGGTGGCCATAATCTGCCTAATTAGATCCTATGATTGTTCATCGACACAGGATTTGGTAGTATATATATTACATTTTATCATAGTATATCAAAATAACCAGGGGGGTTCCACATAAACAGTTCTAAATAAACAGAAAGAGACAAAGGAAAGACTTGTGAGGAGAATCGTATCTCTCCAGCTCTTAATATTAATGTGTGTTTTTGAGCCTATCCTGTTTCCAGAGGTACATTTCTGCGGTAGACAGATTGAATGACACAGATTACCTGTTTGGAGAGTCCACAGACAAAGCATTGCTAATGCATGACACACAAATGCTTTTGTTTACTCACAGATGTGCTGAGTTCAGTGTGTCCTGTACAAACCTGATGTAGACTTGGGCAGGTCTGGTGTGGCCTGGATCAGGGTCATCTGCATCATATCCCTCCTGCTCAGGTGTGTCGTCCTAAAGGGAGAACATGAACACATCACTTCACAGCACCATTTCTTCAGCAGTATTAGATTAGATTGAAACTTGGCGGCACACTTTCCTAAGGCTGTCAAATGAGCTGTCAGTCATGTGTCAGGGGCGGCCCTGCTCATCTGCTCTAATACATCACAGGACCTTTTATATGGGTGCGACTGGACTCTGCACAGCTGCGCCAGAGGCCTCTCCACTGGGATACAATGTGATTGATAACACTTCCCAGCTCTTCACACTCATGCCATTTGTATAGTCAGCTGGCAAAGGGCCCCCGGCGCACAGGGACATCCACAGAGTCGGCCCTCGCCTCTGGAGCACAGGACAGGGGCCTGAGGAGCATTGACACAAGCAAGAAGTGCAGCTTCCATTCATAAAGTGCAGCATGACAGCTACTGACAGACCACAGTCAACAATAACCAATAGTGGAATTTCCTCTCTGTCATGGGCCAGTCGTGTGTCACTTGATATGTAATACAGCACTACCTGAACCAACTATTACTTGATAATATTGCTACAAAAATATGTTAATAGCTAATTATCATGTGAGGAAAGCTTGGAGGCTTCTTAAATCATTAGTGTCTAACTACAGGTTAAGTGTGAAGTCCTCAAAAGGGTATTCTGTTCTTGTTTTGTTCACTGTAATATCGGCGTATTGGCAAGTGCTAATGGTTACTTGGCACATAGACAGATATCAATCCCAATCCTGGCTTGACTAATCCATTTGAGGCAACCTGCTTGGCATGGGGGAGGCTTGTCTGTCTTTACTGCTCATTAACAGGGCTCCTGCTGCAGCTCCACTCCATTCACATTCCTTTGGATTGTCCAGAGAGGTGAGCAATGCCTGGTGTATGCAGAAGTATCATCAGAATCATATGTGCTCTAAACAGTTATCATACAATTGTACAAACAGAGCATTAAATTCACCACCTACTATGTGTTTTTCCTAAGCCACCACTAAATGAGCAGGTGTTTAATAACAGGGCATCCACACGATTGTCAAGTGGTGAGTAAAGACCCTCGTGTGTCTGGCAGGAAGCAGAGGAAAGATAATAATGCCTCTAATCTTGTTACATTGCACAGAATCGCCCTCCATGTTAATGATG
The DNA here is from genome assembly GCA_000787155.1 of Scartelaos histophorus. Lineage (NCBI taxonomy): Eukaryota > Metazoa > Chordata > Actinopteri > Gobiiformes > Gobiidae > Scartelaos > Scartelaos histophorus. The sequence continues at coordinate 101,594 of KN498115.1, read as the reverse complement.
AGGCTGCCCCCACCCCGAGCTCCCTGACATGCTAACTTTCAATTTGTGTACCGTCATCTCCGGCATGTGAACTAAAGTGATACACATTCTTACGTTTAATTAAATCACAACAGTGGAGATCCAAGCAGGTGGGAGATGCACCTGCCCCTGTCCGTGGCACGTCCGGCCACTCCACTCACACGGAGCTGAAACAACAAGAATCAAGAGTCAATATTCTGTTTGTGGACCGAGAGAAACTTTCTGCTAATATTGATTCTTGTTAAAAAGTCACTAGACAGTTTTCCAAGTAAATAAATAAATAACAGCCCCCAGAATTTGGTTGAGGTGTGCCCCGGGGCAGAGCTGGACTCCAGGTCTAAGAAATGGGAGCGTAAAATTCCCACACATTAGGAGAAAGATAATTGGATTTCCTGTGTCCTGGGCGGTGGGCGGGGGGGATCCAGCTGCTGTGACATTATCAAGGTAACATAACCTGAAGGCTGCGCTGTGCTAGGGCCCCGCTAGGCCTGTCCTCCAGTTCCACACGGCTGCCTGCTTGGCTATTCATCCTGTGGACCCTGCAAATGAAATTATGGGAGGAAGAGCAAAGGACATTCTTTGGGAATTAATCCCATTTATGCCTTAAACCCACTTCAGATTTTTATAGTGAGCCCCTCTTTAGATGTAAGGTGCATTTACAATTAGACAGGGCCTTAGGAGGAGCGAGAGAGAGAAACTACTGTTGGTTTGTTTAGCCCATTATGTCTGGATTTACACAAAGAAAGACACAGCAAGAGAAAAAGAACAGTTATTGCTTTTGTTTTACCTGCATATTAAAAATAAAGAAAATCTACACAACACAGCAATTTTATAATACATTTTGAAAAAAATAATGTTTAAAATTGGTAATTGGTTTATACTTGTGAAGTAAAGTACCCTATATTTCTGAAAAGAACATAACTTGTAGTTTTAAAATATCTCGCAGGCTTTTTATAATGGTGTTATTGGTAGTAATAAATGTGTTAAAGACAAATATGAAGGAAGGAGCCACTACAATGAATAATGCAAAATAAACTCTATAACCTTAAAAGTAAATTACTAAAATTAAAGATATAAAATTGAGGCATGTGTTTTTATATAATCTATACATCAAAAATATGTATGTATAAGCAGTAGGGGCTATGATATAATTTATTTCTGCGTTTCAAGCATTTCGTCTCTTTTCGGTAAAATGATTGATGGTGGGTTTGGTGGAAAAACAATTAGCCTATTTCAATTTCGAGACTGATTTGGGATTAAATATAAATAATTT
>KN498115.1:84876-99183 GCA_000787155.1 Scartelaos histophorus | reverse complement strand
ACACACCCACACACACACACACACACACACACACACACACACACACACACACACACACACACACACACAGTCCCTTACATACAAGCATGTAGCGCACCAAACATCTACAGTGCTCCTCTGCAGCTCCCGGGCCCGGTCCCTGTGGTCCCTGCCTCTGGTCCCTGCCTGGTCCCTGCCTGGGTCCCTGCCCGGTCCCTGCCCGGTCCCTGCCTGGTCCCTGCCATTACCCCGTCCTCCAGCCCAAACACGCAGTTTTAATTTCAAAGCTCTGATTAGCTGATGATTGCATGACAGCCGCCGACCAGGTTCCCTTTTCGCCTGGCTCCCAGACTGCAACTCAATCATGCCCAATTAGCGGGTCCCCAAACACTCTCTCTTATTAGAGGACTCATAATCGACTCATTGTGTCCTGATTTGGCAAATAAATCACTCTGGAGGCTGCTGCTCGCCCGTCCCTCTCCCTCTCAGCCCTCTTCATGCCTGTGCGCCTGCACTGCCCACTCCTTCTTTTCCTTGTCCAGAGGTTCAGTGACAACGTTTTCAGACGCGCTTTTCATTGGAGTTGACAGTTTGAGCAACGCCGGACTCCTTTTTTATTTCCCCTGAAGAATGAAGAATAATTTAGCAGCTAAAGGGACGGCAGGCAGCATGCGGCTGTCCTTGTCCTGCAAGGTTAAGAATCCATTCCATCTGAGCAGGAAAGGAGTGAATTAAAATAAATGATGGCCAGATATTTATTGCAACTTTGTAGATGAAGCCTATAGTGTAGTGGAGCAGCGGGCCGGCGCTGCCAGGGGCGGAGAGCAGCCGAGTGACCCCCTACCCCTTTGTAGCTAACCGGGGAATAACTCTCAATGTCATTCTGTAACACGTCTGATATATTTATTTATATCGCCCTATATGCGTGTGTCTATAAAGCAGCCAGGGCACCAGGGCAGGAGAGATGCTCGGACATTTAAGCAGCTGCACTATACAGCCTAAGGAAGGATGGTTAAAGTGAGCTCCTCTTTGATTGAAAAAGGTGAATTGCAATCATAACTTAAAATGTACTATATATAGATATATACAATATATTTGTGAATTTAATATATATTATAATGTTATTACTTCATCCAGAGTTGTGTTTGTCACTCACACATGTTTGAGTAATCCTGCATTATTAGTCTGTCCACATTTCCAGTCTTAAAATGCTCTGTTCCACCTTGTGATTAATAGTTAAAAGTTCATATGAAGTGAATGTAAATAGTTCCCTTTTAACTTTATTTCTGTGGAAATGGGCATTTCCAGGGCTGATCTAAATGATTCTAGTGAAGGTGTTTGGAGTTTTAAAAGACACTGGAGCACTTCCTGTATGACATCACAAGGTGGAACAGAGTGTTTTCTGTTTGAGAGAAGAACTCAGCCTAAATGTGCAAGATTTGTGTGTTAAACATGTGTGAATGAAAAAAACACAACTGCAGTTATGTTTGTCTAATATGGGCCCCTCAATGTAAAATCAGGCTACTATTTTCTCATTTAGTAACTGCATGCATTTTTCTTCATTCCAGGTGCACTGAAATCAAAGCTTACCTTATTACATGCAGGGTTTAACTTCTAGAAGAGGTTTGAATAATATTGGCTTTTTCAATAAAACATACTGAGAATGAAGAGGTGTAGTTCAAATGGCAGTTTTTGGTCCATTACAGCAGCAACAGTGCGCAGTAACTGGCATCGTTAGCCTTAACAAATCAATAACGCACAATTTTACACTTTAGAGTCACCACTAGTACTTCTGTGATCTGATCAGTGGTGGAAGAAGTACTCAATTTGCATACTTAAGTAAAATTACAGATAACGGATCAAAAATACCCTAAAATAAAAGTAAAAGTAAGAAAAAAATCAACTTAAGAAAAGTATTAAAGTACCAAATTAAAAAGGTTCTTAAAGAAACAAATGAATTAAGATTTTTTTCCTAACTGTTTTTATTTGTACATTTTAGTTTGTTCAAATTTGATTCAGATAAACCCCTCAGCCTTTTCAGCAGGTCTCAAACCTAATAATAATAATAATAATAAACAGTTTTCAGTCCAGTTAAAAAATGTAATACAATAGAAAGCTCAGACACCTGCTCTCAAATGTAATGAAGTAAAAGTAAATAGTATTCACTTAAGTACAGTCCCTAAACTAAAGTACAGTACTTTACTACTTTTACTTCATTACGTACCACGACTGAATGTGATGTTTTACAAAGTATTATGTATTTAATTAGAAGTGTGACCTGAGGACAGATCTCTCCCTTCCTCCACTCTAGGGCCGTGTTACTGCTGTGTTGGTGAGTGGTCATTAGTCTCTGTTTACGGTGAGAGAGCCCGGCCAGCTGGCATGTGACGTGTGATGTGGTGCACCGTGGCTCACCACTGCGAGACCCCCCAACGGCTGGACGCTGAAGGCCCAGAGCCCCCTTCCCCGGGCGGGCTGTCGGGGCCGCGCCGAGCCCCTTGGCAGATGGAGCCTCCAGTGCCTCCACGAGCAGAGGGGAGGTGGGATTGGCCCGGCCCACGGCGCAGATGCCAGCAGAAGCCCAGGAGCGGGGTGGAGGCACGCTGGGAGGGCACCGGAGCAGAACAGGTGTGATCGCAGCCTCCTCAGCTCTTCCTGTCCTCTCTCCTTCTCATTCACACAATCAAGAGGTGCCTCGGCTTGTAGTTCAGATGAAGACTTTGAAGGGCTGAAGTCAAGAGAGCTTGTTTAGAGAAGCAACTAAAGTGACTAAAAACTTTACAAATATTTATTTCAGGAAAGAGGAAGTCGTATAGGACAGACATGAATACAGCCAAAGCCGTAAACACAAAACAGAATGGATGCTCTAATGGACTGTCAACCATTGTAGTCTCGAATACCACAACTCTAACTTATTATGTTTCCCCCAGAAATTGGAGCATATGCTCAATTTCTACACTATGCACTATGCAGATGCATAGTGGTCTAGTGTTTGTAAAAATGAGCAAAAATAGTGCTGCAAATCCTTGAGAAATATGTTATAATAATGTCACTTTAAAACAGACTTTAGTTCTATGACACCTTTGAATCCCAGACATAACCACATTTCCAGACTGCACCATCCAGAGGGCAGTGCAAATACACTTGTGTCTTGTCCACCTCCAAAAACTCAGTTCAAAGTGGTATATTTGTGACCCGGGAGGGCACACAGTGGTGTTGTGTTGACTCAGTTGTTTTACGATAAACTTCTCTGCTGACCTGGCCTCTGCCATAGGGCCAGCACAACCACTTTCCCATCATCCCCTGCTTTATCACCAACAGCCACAAGACAAAGCGCTTAGCTGTGTACCTGGCCACAGCCTGCACCCCTCTTGATGGAGTTTATGACAGGGGGGTGCAGGCTGGAGCCCAATAGGCCACCTTGACCTGTCCCTGTTCGGAGGACCTTCCTGAACCTTGTCCCATTGCTCCCAGCCCCCAGCACGCCCTGGCCACTCTAACCGCCTCTGAGTTATTATCATAATTTCTCACAGGGGCCTCTCCAACACAGGGAGCATCCGTGTTTTACAGAATGTTTTGTGTTTTATTGCCTTTAAGTCACTCATAGGCCAGCTGATCGGCCCTGCAATGATAAGAAAAGCAGTCAAGTGAAAAATGAAGGACCTCGCCAGCCGGACGGAGGTGAGGAAGGAAATAATAAAATACATGACAAATGTGAAGCAGGGCTGTATTTCATGTTCAAACCCTGGTCTCGCCTTCAAAAGCAGAGCGCACTATAAGAACATATGAGTATAATGAATTCAGCCAATTTCACCATTTCAAAAAAAGAGCATGAGCTTTTTCTGTCTGATGGTTTGTACTTTTAAAAAGCTGCCACCAGTGCCACCCGGTCCTCTCTCTCCCTCCTAGGGCCTTTGACAACATGACGGCCTTTAGACGCCCAGGGGCATTCCAAGCTGCTGCCAGCACCGCCATTTCATGTCAGGGCCCACCTGGGGTAAACAAAAGAGGACTAAGAGCAGTGGAATATTAACTCAAAAGGAGAGCAGTGACAAACACTTTGCGGCCGTCAAACTTTCAGTCTTAAAAACAGCACTTTCATTGGCTCTTTACTGGAGTAATCCTCCCTCCAACATTGCACACTCTGATCCCCCGCAGGGTTTCAGAGGTGGACTATATCTAATGAAAAATAAAACAGCTGTTTAATCTATTGTTTTCAAAGCAAAATCCCCTTTTGATCAAAAATGATATTGATCTGACTGCCTTCGTTTTGTGGCAAGGATTTCTCCTTTAAACTTGAAATCTCGTGGAGTCTTTGTGGCAAATCAATACTGCTTTTGAGGGCCTTTTCAAAGCACTGCATTTGAATATGTCTCTATTTGCATGTATCAGAATTCAAATGGAGCTTGCATCAGTTCAGTTCAGGAGTAAAACATTCACATACATTCACCTCTCTAAAGATTCTGAAGATGCCTTCGTGGCCATGCCTTTTGGGACTGTTAATTAGTGTTTGGCTGCTTTATGGCACATGATTGATGAGCCCGGCCTGTAGTGGAATGAACTAGTCTTAATACTCCATAAGGTTTAGCGTATCTGTCCTCACCCCTCACTCAGGGGCCCGGCTCCTGCCCCAGCTATCTCCACATCTCCCATTTTCTTTAATTACACTTTGGCATATTGCTTTTGGGCCATATGGAAGCCAGATATTGAGACCAGATAAGATGTATAAACTTCTGTCAACACTACAGCATATTAACTAGAGCTGGAACCATATTATCTCTCCTGTATCCTTCCAATTAGTGTCCGATATCAGAATACATTAAGACAAGCCTGTCGATGAGAAGAAGGAAGAACATTACAGTAATGGTCCCTTTATCTGATTTTTATTAAAATTGTATTACATATCCCTATTTGTTTTTATGCCACCAGATGAAAAGTTATTTCCAGAAGATCCAATAATAGTGCTTGAATAACTTTCTGTATACGTTCAGTCGAGTAGCGGTGTTATCCTCACTAGTAGTAAGGTAGTACGGGCACTTTTTATTTTTACATTTATTTATATTTTGTAAATTGAACTTAGCACTTTCATTATATCAAGAAAGTAAAAAGTAAACAACAACCATGGTTTAAAAAAAATCTAGTTTTTGGCTAAAAGAAAATGGCTAAGCACTAAAAAGGTCAAACCTATTACTTTTAAGGACAAAACAACACTCGCACCCATAGAACTCATTTCACAAGCTTGAGAACCTCTGGTACACTGAAAAGCTATCAGCTCCACTGGATTTTAAACATAGTGCCATCATTGCACATTATCAATGAAATATTGGAAAACAGATGCCTACATTGAAACTGGAACTCTTTTTCCACTGTAGCAATGGGTCTATTATTTTAATAGAAAATGTCAGGGGAAAATATAGAGACTCTTAAAATCTTGTATGGGCTGTATTTGGATCAGATATCCCCAACATCAGCATGGTCTCAGACTGCTTCCCTCTCAGTGACTCCATGTTAGTGTGCTATCATAACTACTACTGTCAGACTATCTCTTCCTTTTGCTGCTACACACTTAACAGTTCATTCCATGTGATTATATTCACAGCAGAAACACCTCACACACAAGAGGTCACTGTAGCATCAAAGTAAACTCCTCTGTGTTGAGAATAAAGCAAGAGCAAAGAGAAGAGAGAGTGGAGAAAGGTCACTTTGAAAAACTGGATGCAAACACATGCCAAACAGCGTCTCTGGACCGCACTCGCACACTCTAATCCCTTCTCTGATCCATAGATATTTGGGCCAATCATTGGGGCCTTCCTCAACCTGTGATCAGTGGGCCCTAATCTGAGTCCTCTGCCCAGCCACAGTGCACCTCAGACGGCCCGGGCCAGCTGCCAGCTGAGGAGTGGCAGGCGCACACTTCTCTGCAGAGACAGCTAGAGGTTGTCTCTACATGGATGGGCACTTCGCAGCTCGGCAGGGGAGGGAGGAAGGGGCAAAATAGCAGCTGCTCAGGGCATATGGGCAGAATTCATTAAGTCTGGCTAAATACGCCAATTGTGGAGGCGGTTAAAAATGTGTGTTTGCAGGTCTGACAGACAAACAACAGAGATGACTTTCTGGACAGAAGCCTGGACAGTGCACACATATGAGCTGGATCAACCTATTTTCTATCAGCGTGTCCCGGGATACTAGGCCTGATCAAGTTGATTCAGTGCCTTACAGATGAAAAACCTGGATTATTTGTTAAAGGTGGTGATTAATTGTTGGATGCATAGATTGTGTGTCCTTGAAGACTTTGCTGTGCATCACACCAACTGTCATGAGACAGCCGGTGCCTCAGACATCAACCTAATCACTTTCTGTAAATATTACAACTGTTTCACTAATAGAGCTGCAACGACTTTGAGGAATACATCAATATTCCCACACATGAACCAAAGACAAACAGAGCAGCACAGTACACAAAGCATTTTGTTAACTATATTACAATCTCATTTCAAATCAGGGCCCAACATCTGCCCAGTGTGGCTTGTCATGTTCTTCACTGCAACACACTCAAGTCAAATTGTTGGTTTACTACAATAAAAACACCAGCTTTGGTGTTGACTCACATACACAGCTATTATCCAGTGAAACTTTAATGTATGGTAATCCTCCAGGTGTCAATGAGAACTGTGTTCAATGCTTTTGAGATAATAGTGAAGACAGGGTTGCTCCTATCGAAGAGCTGGAAGATAAAGTCAATGCCACTGTCAATAACAATAAGGTTGTGGGCTTTAATGAAGAATGTTAATTTGAACACAATCAAGTGGATTTCAGCTTAGCTCATTATCAACCTTGGACTTGTAGGTTTAGCGATAATGCTGTTGTTACAGAGGACATTTATATCAGTGACTTCTGGAACAATACACATAAGTGTATACAATCAAGACAAATAGAAGACAAACTGTATATTAAAATACTTTATATATAAATATGTATATTTTACAAAAAAATTGTAGTTATAATAACAATGTGAATGCCACTAAACTCAGTTGCTGTAGGTTGTTCTTAGTTTACACTGAAGTTTGGACATGAAGAGTTTTGTCCTCATGTTACGGACAGTTCCTCACTCTCTCCTTGATCCCATTCCATCAGCAGCTCTGAGGACACCTCTGTAAACAGATGATCCCAGTCCCAGCTCACATCGTCCTGCAGAGGGGGAAGAAGAATTAGAGGCAGCTAGACAGCCCAAGAAGAGATGGGGGAAGTGTTAATGTACACATCATAAATCTTGATTACCTGAGAGACAAGTGGCATGCTCCCCTGTGCCCCAGAAACAGCTGGACAGAGCCTCAGTGGGAGCTCACAAGCTATATTTACCAAAAAACTCACTCACCTCTTTCACCTCCTGCTCAGGTGCTAAAACCTTGGTGAGAAGCGTCAAGTCAATCTCTCCATCCTGAAGAGAGAAGGAGAAAAGAGATTCACTTTGCTTGCACAAATAGTGATAAGGGTGGAGTTTAAATGGGTAACCTTGAGAACAAAAGGAGAAGTGAATGTCAAAGATTCAAAAATACATTTCCTTGACTTACTAAGGTCTGAAACGCAGAGTAGTACTTCAGGTCGTTGTCCAGGTCTCGATAGGTCATTACCCGGTTCACTTGAATGCTAAGAGGACAAAAGATGCGATGATTACACAAACTGCCCATAGGATCCCAACACAGCAATCTGGACACGTGAATTGAGTATGAACAACAGTGAACTACAACTGCTCAAACTATGAAGCTTGTGTCAAACAAGATTCTAAGATCTCACACTGAGAGAAAAGGGAGATTGTTGCCAAGTGGTAAATGCCTTAAATTGAAACCCAGCTGCTTATCTGTGGGTTGGAATTAAGTGGGGGGGGCTCTCAAAGTGGCTGGGGCCTAGCAGTGCATGCCAGTCCTACTTACTGCACATTACACGCTACATTGCCCTCACAATGAGTTCAATGTGGATATTATCTGGCACAGAGAGCAAGCCCAAGCCTAATAACCTCCACCGCTGTCATAGCCTTGCTACATATTCGACACATGTCGGCTTGTCTCTGGCTGCCCTGTAAATCAAAGGCTCGGTTAGTGAGGACCCTGGTAACGGAGTTGCATAAATCACACCAACTGTTATTTCTGCATTTTAGCCCCATAAAGCAAGACCCTGTGATGGCACAGTGGAGGACAGGCAGACATCAAAGTCATAGAGCAGGCCACTGCACTTCTCTGGATCCTCTGCATTAAGCTGAAGGTACCCGCACCACCACAAGCACCACGACTGCTCATGGAGGAGGGGAGGTGAGTTCACTACCTTGGTGGGGCGGCAATTTGCATGGTGAGATCTTCTTCCTGCACCTCATCAAGGTCTGGAATGACTGGAATATCTAAAAGAAACAAGATTCTATATTAATATGGATATATTTATTTACTTTCCAAAGAATGGCTGGATTACAGTAAGTCCCAGGTGTATGGCAAGAGGAGTGCAGCCATGTGTTCCCTCTTCCTCTCACTAGAGCTACAGCCTCAGAAGAGCTGCCCTGTCACAATAGCCATGCTGCCATGAATATTCAGGAGGCCGCGCGTCAGCTCTCCCCGCTGTGAGAGGGGCGCGGGCCAGGGGCTCCCCAGAAAGCACCCCCTGCTACCTAAGCATTTGGGCCCTGTCAGAGAGGCACACCCCCAGGACCTGCACTGGCCGCCGCACTGACCTCCGTGTCCACTCTGCCACTCTGACTGGGGCCATGTCCAGCCATGTGCAAGAGTATTTGCTTACGGGCCCATCTGTGTGAGGTCGGAAGTCACGGTGCGGCCTGGCAGGGGCTGCGGTGCCAGGAGCTGCCAACCACTGCTCAAACAGTGGGAATCCACTTTAATTGGCAAAACGCAACAGGACAGAGGAGGTTTCCACTCCCGAGAAGGACAAGACAAACTTTCACAGCGTTTTCAGATGGACAATTGTTAGAGAAGGAAAATATAGATAGATATTGGAGATCATTGTTATACTCCTACTAATTCAAATGAACAAGACAACTATCACAAGATTAAATTGAAGAAATTGGTGGTGATGTGGTGTACAAGTGTTGTGGAAGAATGTTTCTAGACATGGACAAGGGACAAATCTGCGGTCCATTTGCATTGTATTTGCAGACTTTGCTAGCAGACTTTGCTTCATGAGGAGCAGCTCTACCACAGACTGTCAAAGTGGGATCAGAGATGGATAGTAGCAGAAAAGGAGCTGCATGAAGAGGCTTGTCAGTAATATCTGACCACAGTACTCTAGCCCCAGGGGAAAGTCAATACTACAGGTAAATAGAGGTGAGCAGGTGGAAGTGTGCATCTGATGTGAGGACATATCTGACCATCTATTTCATCCAAATAAAAGTGGAGTAGGATCATCAGCAACCATAAGCATCTTTACATATCTGTAATTATTTTTAAGCAACAGTCACAGATTACAGATTAATAACTTGAATCTGATAGACTTCAACATGCTACAGGTTAAAAATGTGTCCAAATATGACCCATCACCATTTAGATAGTTAACCTCTGACCCTGTTGAGTTCTCCTGTTTTAATCAAACCAAATTCAAAATGCTCCTCTCGTTTAGCCACTGACAAGACTCATCTGTGTTTCTGATATCCAAATAAATGCAGGCGCGGGTATTTCATATGCATGAGGCCGGGGTGACACTTTGTCCTCTCATTTACAAAGCACAGTGTTCAGCAGAATCCGTCCCCCCTGGACCCCCAATCAAATTTAATGGTCTTAGTGCAATGACATCAAAAAGCCTTGCTATCCAGCTCTTTGCAAATAGCTAAGCGGGTTGTCTATTTGTCCACACACACAGAGCCCACGCCTTCCAGTATTGTCCGATTAGCACAACTTCAATTTAAAGCTAACAGGCATATGCTGTCTATATGCAAAGTGTATTATTAGGTGCAACAACATTCTAAATGAGCTTCAAATTCACCCCATTATGGTAGGTCAAAGGGGGCAGTTGCGAACAACCTGTATTTTCTTTTGATGCAAAGGCCAGTTCTATCAGCTGTCAGTGCGCTGCATATTACCAACACAGACTTCCTTCTCCCAGCTCCCTGGTGGATCAAGGTGGCTTTTGTCAGGCAGAAAGAGACCTGTGTGTATCTTTACTACACAGTGAGGTTCAGCTGGTATCAAAAAGGAGAATCATTTACTGTGAATCCAGGAACAGACTCTGGCCTACTCCAATCATTACACAATTTACACCACAGAACTCACCACTAGACTAACTGGCTCAAAGTGTGACTGGTCCTAACTGTGTTTGTGATACTAGTGCTATTAGAAGTGACCAGCGGGGGGCTTCGGGGGCCACTGATGAGGAGATTGGAGCAGGGGACTGGGCATGCCTTCTCTCTCCTCTCTCCTTGTTGCCAGTGGACATAAGGGATAAGGGTAGGGGACACAATCAAGATGGCAGTCCTATCTCGCTAACCCTCAGCACTGTAATTTCCGATGCCCCTGCCTCGAGCTCTGCATTAAGAGCTCTCCCTCCATCGAGTAATGATCTTACCTGGAGCATTAAGTGCAAAAGAAGCAAGAGCCTGACCACTTTAGTTAATAAACACATCATTACCAGTGTAAATGTTTGGAGGAATCGATCAGGAGTTGGCATGTGTTAGGAATGCATGCACAAATTAAAGCTCTTAAAGGAACTGCATGCACCCTGTGTTCTTACAGTTTTAAAAAGGTTACTACAATCACAACTGAACCTTATTTGCTACTACTTTAACATGTATATAGAGTACACAGACAATTTCTCCTCATTTTCAGTATATGAACAGCATATACTGCAGGAGCATAGGTATTGATTAATGAATGGCAACATATGCTGTGGTTTCGGAAGTAAGGATTTAGATCAGAGATTGCTTGAGGTTTTATCTTACATATAGTTCATTTAATTCTTCACTCGTTATTAGCTTTCTATAGGTTTCTGATGCTATTTCTGCTAAATAGCCACTACACTGTCAAAGCAGTATTGTCATGTCATGTATGTAACTATCCAACTTCCACATTCTACTTAGAATCTAACTATTGAATCCAAACTACATAAAGAGATTCAGTTTGCAGTGGGGACAGTGTGGTGGCTTTCCTGAGGCTCCTGAGCACACCAAGAGCTGTGCAAAGCTGTGATGGGCCTGTTTATCTGCTCCACTTCCTCAGGATGGATGCACTGGGAGCTACTGGGGAACTCTTTTAGCCCGTGAGGAAAGACAGAGCACCACAATGCAAGGGTGCTCTCACCTCCTTCATCATCGGATCCCTCAGGAGTCTGTGGTCGCAATCGCCGGCTGTTAAAAGAAAAGAGCAGATGAATTATTTAATGCTTTTAATAGTGAGGTCATCTCTGGTTCTTTTGATGATTGGCCCTTTGTCATTTATTTCTTTGAGGACAGCTAAAAAGTCTGATAAGAAATATTTTGGAAGAACATAGAAAAATGATATGCAAAGATATGGAAAATGGAACAATTCTATTATGTTTGCCAAAATAGTGGTACTTTGACTTGGAGCTTTAGACAATATTCAAGAAATAAATATTACACTGGATAATTTCAGTTCTCCCAGAATAACAGTAATAAGAAATCAATGAATGCATTTTAGTCAAGTGATTGTGTGACACCGGGGAAGTAAGGACAATCTTAGAGCTAATTGTACTTTTCAAACTAAAATATCTGATTGGCTTTTTAAATTCAATTTAAAGCCTAGATTAAAAACTTTAATGTAAATATGTGGGAACTTACTCCTCCATGTCCTCAGCTGCAGGTCTTCTAGAGGACCTGTGAAAAATGTTGAAGAAATATTAGAAATAGGATCTCTTGAACACTGGCTAGTGCTACGACAAAACACAACAAGTGCTGTCAACGTTATATGCTTAGAAGTATGACATCATCTATACTATCTCAGTAGGCCCAAATTAAATCTTACCAAAACACTTAAAAAAAAAAAACACCTTTTCAAAACCTTATTTCCAATGCAGGACTGCACAGTATTCTGGTGGAGTAGTGCCCCCTGCAGGTTTTAGAAGAAACTCCAGTTTACAAACTTTCTTCATAAACTCAATAGATAGCGTTACAGCTAATGAACAACAATTATAAAGCAGAAAATGCCCCACTTTCATTACAATAGTTGCAAATATATGTTTGTTTGTTTTCCTGATTTTTTTAGATAATGTTCCAGTGGCCCAGTAGAGAGTGTACTATAAATCCTTTTGTTTTTCAAGCTTGCTGAATTTTTGTAAATTTTAGTTAGAACTTAAATATTTCTGTTTCTTCATATTTTAAGTCAATTTCCCTCTGAAACAGAATTAATTAAACAGAAAAGCATATCTATCCTGCCTTTAAGCCCAGCAGACAGAGGCAGAGCAGAGCTACCTGGCTGCCCTTGACCGGTGTCCTGTCTGGGTGGAGGGGACTGTGGGGGGGCGAGACATTACTGGCTTCTTGATTAAGACTCATGTAAGGCAAAGTGATAGACATGGTAAAACTGTCTCGAAAAAGTTGTTAGGGATAAAATATATTGTGACAAACTGGCTTCAAAGGTTCATCAATACACTGACAGATCATTTAGTGTCAATTAGAAGTGATAGATCGACAAATCCTGGGATATCTGTGCTGGGATTAGTGGGAGGAGGGCGGGCGGCGGTGATTGAGCAAAAGGGGTGACATTGAAAGTGTAAGTCCTTGTCCGTTCCGAGGGGGGCCATTACTTACTTTGTTTCAGAGAGGATCAATGCGCGTGCAGCGATTTTTCTAACACCACCTGTATTACAATAGCGTTGGGACGAGGAGTTAAGCTGCGTTACACCAAAGCATGCAAGCCTTGCACTGAAAGGGAAGATCTATTGAGTTAGGTTTTCTAGTCACTTGCACTAGAAACAAGTTCAAATGATCTAATGTATCAGTCCAGTACATTTCCAATACTTGTTAGACTGTAGCATAACTAGCTGGTTTTATGCAAGATGTGGTTGGCTTATTATGACCAACACATTCCATCTGTTCCAAATATTCAGAGGAGTTGCCATGTTATGCTCCCTGTGTAAAGACCAGCCCGCAGTGGTATGGGGGTGATTAAGTGGCTTGAACTGGCGTGATGAAGTGGCTAGCTGACTAACAGTGCCCTCCTGTGGCTGATGCATTAACCATGTCAATTACCGCCTTGCTCGCAGATGAAGACGAATGGAGAGTTGCCCGCTCAGACAGACTCCCTCTAACCTTGTTGATTCACAGCCCGAGTGCCAAATATGCGCTGATAAATAAGCTCATTCAACAGCATGAGGGTTCATTAATAACAGTAGAAGTGCTTTTTGTGTAGATGGGAGAAAGAGACAAAGACTTGTACTTGGCAGATCCCGAACCGGAGCTTTCTTCAGCCCAACCTCCCAGTCTGCGTGTAGGTTTCACTGGAGGACCCTGAAAAAACAAAACAGAAATTAAATGTTACATGTTTAAAGAGGCACTATGTAACTTTTCTTGAGAATTTACTGCTTTGCATGGACTGTTCCCTAGTACGGCACTAAACGTCTCCATCAATATAGAGACAAGCAGGAAATGTCGCCAGGCCAATTTACGGGTCATCTCTGTGAAGAGGCAAGCCTGCGCAGATTAGCTGCCTTGCTTCCATCAGTCTACTTCAGGGCAACAGTTGCTACAGTTATTACAGAGTATGGAGTGAAAGAGTCATATAATGTGAAGCGCTTTAGTTAACATGCATTGCAGGCAACATATGCATGTTGGTGGACCTCCCCCCCACCAGAAAAGTTAAAACATTAATCTTATTTTTTCTATGTAACATGCAGCAATTTTACTCTACTTTCTGTTAAATGAATGGTCTTGCATTGTGCATTAATCCTAACAAAAATAAATACACTTTATCAAAGAGGATCGTGAAAAGCTGTCATCACATTATTTTTATGTGGCGCCAGAAGGGGGCCCTCTTGTCTAGGCTAACACAAATTATGAGTCCATCTGGCAAAAGGACACTTCAAAGTAAAGTTGAAAGTATATTGCATACTTTTATGAAGAGATATCGTACAAAGCTACTCCAGGTCATGTTTGTTTAAGTTTTCAGTTTGCCCATTTCTAGGAACAGAACCTATGGAGCAGAGTGTGGGAATGGCTAAAGTGCATACATCTTTCCCCAAAAATAGACCCACAAGAGGAAAAAAACGACCTTCTCATTCCTTCATTCTGAAAATAGTAAACTCCAAATGCATTCTGATCCTGTGACCACTCGTACTTGAATGAATGAATTCCTCAGAGCGAGCGAGGGTGGGCACCAGACAAAT
>KN498115.1:51159-78879 GCA_000787155.1 Scartelaos histophorus | reverse complement strand
GTTAAAAAGTTAAACAGAAGGTTTTCATACCTGAAATATTACAGATGCAATTAAACGAGCCATATCTAAGATCTAAGACAACAAAATGATCTGGAGGTAAACTGTTCATTAAAAAAAAAAAAAAAGTCATTTGGGTCGTTACTTGTAAAGGTTTTGGGCTTTAGTGAAATCCCAGACGTCGAAGTCAGTAAAACATAGGGTCATTTGTTGAAGACAGGTTATGATCTGGGAGAAAAATGGGCTGATGTCATCAGGATAAAAATACACACAGCTATTTGGCTTGTAAAACACCCCCACTACCAAAACCTAACTCAATAATAGACTATTTCTTCACCATTTCTTGATTGTAATAACAAATCATTGTTTTTAGTCTTTAAAAATATTTTAAAACTTAGTTTGTCCAGTCAGCTACCGAGCTACATCTGGATGCAAGGTGCACTAACTAACTAACTAGATACTGGTGTCCTCAGAGCTTAATCAGAGGGTCAAGGCCTCAAAAATATGATTTGAGCAATTCAGTAGCAAAAATCCAACACAAGTTTCCAACACAAGTTGGATTTTTAACAACACAAATTGCTGTTAATCTGAAATATATGTTTGTTGGGACTTTCTGGTCACTGCAGTTTTGGATCTCAAGTCTCAGGTATAGCTCGACTTCCAGGGAAAAAGAGTTAGCAACAACAATAACAAGACAAAAAGAAACACTTCTACTTACTTCACTTATTTATGAATGGGGCTGCCTGATAAGAGGCAAAATACATGCAGGTTGTACTGAATAATAAAGCACAAAAAGCCAAGCTCCACAATACACTGATATTTTCTGGGTTATTCATTATAACTGTTTCAAATAAAAATGTATCTTTTGAATGGGTCAAAGTTCCCAAAAAGTCCTTGAAAACGGGAAGAAAGAGACTCTTTTTGCTTACTTTGTTGATTTGCTCCCACAAATAGCCAGTTGAGCAGAGGGTGAAGCAGAGGGTGATTCCCAGGGAGCAGTGGTGGAGGAGGCAGCAGGTCGGGCGCGTGTCAGGGTGGGACTGTGGTCTACAACATCAGGGCAAGCCACAACAACCTCAGTCGTTCTTCCAGCCTCATTGCACTGCTTCTTAATCTCCTCTTTATAGACTATCTATGTTGTAATTAATTGAGTGATAATATGAAAATGGGATCAACTGGGCATAATTTTCTTGCTTTGGCTTTTAAATGTGGCTATAAATACACTTTTGCAAGCATGTAAAAGTAAACGCCTCACAATAAAAGTGTGTGTTATTGAGCCAAGTCAGTAGTAATTACAACCATTTTCATTTATTTACTTGTATAATCTTGTAACTAGATGTCATATTTAGCAAAGATGACTCATGGAGTATTGACATACATTAAACTATCTCAACAATTTAACATTGTGGTCAACCAAAATAGCAGGGGTCAAGCAATGAGTGGAGGCATTTCAGTCATGCAGACTTTGTTATCCAATCATCAGTGTGGAACAAATTGCCTACAATATCAGACTTGGCAAAAACAAACTATAATGCAAAATCCACCTAAACCATTGCAATGGGGAATAAATGAGGTCATCCAAAATGAAACCAAAGACCAGATTAGAATTTCAAATCTCCCCTTGAAGTGGGGGGCTTTCCACCTACTGTTCATTTGGAGAGGGTGGGCCTGAGCAAGGGCATACCAAGGGAAGACAAGGCTACTACTCCTTATAGATTATGTGGAAACGCTGGACAGATATCAGGCTGTCTGCAAATACTGAAGGTCAGCTATAAATAGGGAAACCTGGATAGAATCATGGAAATCTAATATAATGGCTGGGGGAAAGTTGAAATTATGGGTCAAGCTAAGTACAGATACTTTGAGAGATTCTTGCATGACATAGGAACAGCTCCCCTAAGCTGCAGTGCCCCCATCTGCCGCTGGGAACTGTGAGGCCCCGTAATAAACCTGAAAGTTACACCAATAAATTAGGTATATCTTGGCTGTAAATAACATTTCCACTGTGCTCATAAAAATCTGCTTGTTTTCCACTTCACTGCATGTGCTAGACCAGTTAATAAACACAGGATTCAACACTACTGTATGAGAAAGCTGCCAGGAAGTTTTACAGAAAGAGTCACAATGTGGCTATCTACTAAGTTGATTAGGGTAAAGGTCAGTGCTCCCACACAATATGTCAGAAGATACAGTGTGCTCCCTGATATTATTGTGCATGAGCTCAGTAGGCTGCCTGTCACAATAGTGTAGGGCTGGTTGCTCAGACATGCTGCTGGACTAACTAAGTGATGCCATGTGTTTTCAGCTACAACACTTGGTCCCCGGAAGCACAGTGATTTGGTCTGATTTCTCAGAACACCTGTCGACTGTGGGGCTAGAGGGAGCAGTCTGTGTTCTGCTGTCCACCACATGCGACATTTGGTTTTCATTTCATCACTTTAACTTGTTGCAAACAGGCAAGCTAAAGCATAAGCAGATGCTCTGTATTTGGCTTCATATTTTTAAATTTTACTATTAAGCCATGAAATTGATTTGCAACAGAAAACTCAGTGGGATAGCATGTGAAATGGCCTGCATTAATTTGAGTTACTGTTTTCACAGATGACCTCCCCCACTGCCCTAAAGGATTCACCTCCAGGGTTTTCCGCTTCAATGTGTCCATCATGGAGAAGAACTCCACCAACCTGTTCCGGGCAGAGTTCCGCGCTCTGAGGGTCCCCAATCCTGCCGCCAAGAGGAACGAGCAGAGGATCGAGCTGTACCAGGTGTGTGAGTCCACTCACTTCCACAGTTAGTGCTCCACGGTGGGGGGCCAAGTGCTCACTTTCTCTCACAGTATGGGCTGTGCAGGTCAGGGAGGAGGGTGAAAACATTTATATTTGGGTGTCCAAGCAGTTTGCTCCTCTTGATCATTATTCCATGTGTGTACAGTCGAATGGATTCCACATTAGGATGGATCTAAGAGCTTGAACAGCCGTCTTAAGGAAACTTGAGCTCACCATTCGTCAGTTTCTTCTCTCTGCGTTGTCAATCTCAGAGCCTATCTTTTTGAGATCATCGCTGATCTACACCTGCACCCCTTAAGCTCTGACTTCAATTGTTTATTCCTTTTCGTCCTTAACTAATAAAGGTATGTCAGATGTCAGGGTGTGGCATATCAAAGATGGATATATATTTTTTCAAGTTTCCTCATTAATCTCCCATGAGAGACTGGGAGTAATGATCAGGTTCCAACATTTCCTGCCAGGGAGACAAGCGTCTCGGGGCTGCATACCGCCTCTGAGGCTGAATGCAGGCTGTCAGAGCCTCTGATTGTTTCCAGGGCTAGGAGGAGATAGGGCAGGGTTGCCCAATGGCCCAGGCAGTAAACAGAGCTGCTCTCGCCCCCTCAGTCTGCACTTTGCAGACTGGGGCTGATTGGCAAAGGGCTGACACTGGCAGCGTTCTGGCCCCTCAGTCCCACAGGAAGACAGATTAGATGCTGACATTGTTCAGGTTTCTGGTTATCCTAGCAGAGCAGTGGGGCACCTCCATACAACAAACAGCTTTATACAGGGAAATGCTAGTCTGGTCACTTGCATTTTTGTATTTGTGGAAAGCTGTGGTCTCAGCACATTAACAACGGAGATATCTGCTTTCTAAACTCTGTGACCCCTCATTTGAAGCCACTGTTAGTCCTGCTGGTGTGAAGGACAATCAGGTTGTCATTGGCAGAAGGGTAACACGCAGGCATTAACTCACAAAAAAGGGATATCAACACAAGGAGTCACTTTTTCCATGATGAGGAGACGTTTGGCCCAGGGCGTCTCGGAGACTCTGGCTCTAGACAGACAGCTCTGGTTCACTGTGGAACACAAAGTTTATGCAGCTGGCTCACATTTTCAACCATTCTTTCTCACAGATCCTTCAGAAAGACGACCCCAAAGCCAAGCAGCGCTACATTGGAGGCAAGAATGTCCTGACCAAGGGGACACCCGAGTGGGTCTCCTTCGACGTGACGGACACAGTGAGGGAGTGGCTCATGTACAGACGTGAGTGTGTTCAGACCTCTTAAGATTACTCCACGCTTCCTTTAAAAACGGAGAGTAGCCTCGAGGAGATAAGGAGCATCTAAAGACCCTCTGCTTGTATCTGTGCAGAGACCAACCTGGGCCTGGAGATCAGCGTTCACTGTCCCTGCCACACTTTTAAATCCAATGGGGACATCATCGAGAACACCAAAGAGGTACTGGAGGTCAAATTCAAAGGTGAGAGTCCATCAAAGTCTGTTTAAATGACAAAATTACATGAACTTAAAACTGTTAAACACTCAGTGTTTCCTCAGGGCGGACAGGTTACTTATTATGAGTTTCTGTCCCTATGCATATACATAGA
The DNA here is from genome assembly GCA_000787155.1 of Scartelaos histophorus. Taxonomy (NCBI): domain Eukaryota; kingdom Metazoa; phylum Chordata; class Actinopteri; order Gobiiformes; family Gobiidae; genus Scartelaos; species Scartelaos histophorus. Next base: position 74,508 of record KN498115.1, on the reverse strand, counting down.
CCCATGGACCCCCTGCATATACTCATACTGCTCTGATCTGTGTTCAAGACCAGTGAGGTTCTGTCGAATCTCTTCATTTAGTAATGACTGGACATATTTTCATGTCACCTGATGGATTCAAATCGGCATAATGCTGTTTTTAACATGCTTTAGTTCATTCTTATTAGGGACTGAGGATTGTTTTAACATCTCTACCTTTCTTTGATGTCTACCATATATATCTTTACATGACAAGTTAAACAACCAATATAAAATGTGGGTAATGTGAATACTTTATACTTTCACATTCAAATGCAGCAGATTTATAAGTACTATTATCCTTGTCAAATTGTTTATATTGTATTACTCCTATTATAGTAGTACTTTTTATAAGCTCAGTCAGAAAAGTCCTTAGCCCTGTCATCAGCGCCTGTTTCCTGCTGTGATCCACAGACTTTCTTTATGTTAAGATAACGGATTTCCTTTTTTATGAAGAAGAAAAGACACAGAGCATGGGAATACAATTGCTCTGGTATCTCACTTAGTGCTGAGGCCCCGGGGCCTGGGAACACTGTAGAATGGACCGGCCACAAGGAATGTGCCGCAACGGCGCTCAGACGCTTGGCCCAGAATTAAAGAGGGCCGGACAAATCCAGCAGCAGCATCTCTCCGGAGATATCCACTGCTTTAGCTATCAGGGCCAGAGTGGATGAGCAGACCCTGGTGCTGAGGAGGGAGGTGAGAAGCACAGGGAGGGACCATGAGAGGAGGAGAAAGAGACACTTATAAAGTCTACACTGTACTGATGTGTTCTTAACCTTTTACTCATAGGTATGGATGAAGATCTGAGCCATCAGAAGGAACAGAAGGAGCAGCTCTACCCCCATCTCATCCTCATGATGCTGCCACCGCACCGACTGGACACTCAGTCCTCATCGCGAAGACGCAAGAGGGCACTGGACACCAATTACTGCTTCAAGTGAGCCATAGTTCCCTGGAAGAAACCTTTTAATCAAACTGCTCTCTTTGCCCTTTGCCAGATATTTTGATTAAGGTTCAATGACACATTCACATTCCTTTCATTCATATCTTCCACTATATCTCTCCTTTGGACAAGCACAAAAATTGGTCTTGCGTGTAACCGGGGTTGATATCTTATGTATAATCCACTCAGGCAATAATTCCTCTATATAATTATACTCTAAAGACTGGCTCAAATCTCAGTGTTGTTTACCAAGGAATGGAATCTGTGTGACAATCATGTACGTCAGTAGTGTAAGAAAATGTGAGCTATTTTCTTGGAAAAACAGTAGGATCATCTTTCCAACTGAACTGTAACATGACACGGAAACTTATTTGAGATGCCAAGGGGGGTACCAAGCCACATAGAATGAGCTTGTTAATCTTGTCAAAGAGCATGACAGAGGTATTAGAGATACAAGTTGGGATCTGTCCCAGCACTTGCCAGCAGTACCTGGTCCTCCACACCGTCTGCTTGGCTCTGGGGATCCTCTGTCAGCCTGACAGTCAGAAACCTGGGCTGACTCCAGGAGGGAAAATAAGGGCACACCTAAGAGTGGAATTCTCTCTCATCTGTGGATCTGAGGCCACAGGGAGCAAATGTACACAGGTCTGACTCCTGAGTGTAATCCCGTCTTCTCTCCTTTGCAGTAATTATGAGGAGAACTGCTGTGTGCGACCACTATATATTAATTTCCGCCAGGACTTGGGCTGGAGATGGATTCATCAGCCTGAAGGGTACTACGCCAACTTCTGCTCGGGGCCCTGTCCCTACCTACGCAGCTCTGACACAACCCACAGCACAGTAAGTGAAAGAGCAACTACAGTATATTGAAACTTTGACCATTTTAGACCCATTTTATTCCATTCTTAAGGTGAAATTAACAAATTCTATTTTGACAACAAGCCAGTTTTATGCAGATTTAAAAAAAATATATATTTTATTAAATTATATCAGAGATTGCAGAGAGTTGCTTTGGCAGCAACCTAATAAACTACTACATTATATTTTTGATTACTATCATGGTACTGAGTAATTTAAAAGGAGTAAAATTTAAAATATTCTTTGTAAGCTCTTGACTCACCACTCTTGTGTCCTCCCCACAGCTGCTGAGCCTGTACAACACTCTGAACCCAGAAGCATCAGCGTCACCCTGCTGTGTTCCTCAGGACCTGGAGCCCCTCACCATCCTCTACTATGTGGGTCGCTCGCCCAAAGTGGAGCAGCTGTCTAACATGGTGGTCAAGTCCTGCAAGTGCAGCTAGAGACAGTGGGAGAGACACAGACTGGCACTACTCAGGAGCTGGCAGCAGGGGTTTGAATTACTCACCGCTGCTTCTACAAAATGTACAAGGACTCTTTAATCCACCGACAAGAAGCAAGCTGAAAATGAGGCATTCACCCAATGAAGACAATTACCACTTCACTGAAACACAGACCTCTTGAACTTGAGACTTTTAACATTAGTGTTATTATAATATGATGATGTCATTGTAAAAAGAAACTGAACACGCATGAAAAGAAGGTACAATCGAAACAATTAAGTGACAACTGTATGTCCTTGCTGGAAATGAACGCTGTACTGTCACACTGTTCATTGAAATGCTGTCAGATAGAAGTAAGATGTTAGAGAGACAAAATAAGACATGCTGGAAAAAAACAAGCCTTTATTCAAAGTAGTATTTCCATGGTTATGTTTACCTCTTGAATACAACAGGACCCAGGGATGTTCTTTTAGCAAGTGAAGCCTTCTGTTTTATCAACATTGTATGTCACTAAGTGAACACTTAACTAGAACACAAAGTGTAAATGTTTTATTATTACCCTTGAAAACACTTTTTTTAATTAAATGGACTGTTGGATAGTATTAAGCTTTATGTTGATATTACAAAATCCCAAATGTGACTTCATATTCAGCAGAGATGGACGGTCACTTCTAGTCTACTGTTAAGTACTCATGTTGTTGCTACAATTGTCAGAATGGCTGTAAAAATCGTGCATGCTGCAAAAAACAGTCCTTGTTCATGCAAAATGCACCTCAGTATAACAGCATGCATCTGCAAAACACAGAATGGCTACAACTGAACTGAAATACAGCCTGCCTACTACTAATGTTACAAAAACACAAGACATGGGAAGCAACAAAATACTTTTACTCAATATATGTAGGTTGATGTTTGTAGGATTGCTGTTACTGAAGTAATTCTCTCAATGAGTAAAAACACACCTTGGTGAATAAGTGGGTTGGTTGCTCTCACTATTGCTACTTTCAAAAGTACAGTTTATTTAAGTAAACTCAACATTCAATACTTTTTACTTGGTATTATTGAATACAACTACTGCTACTTTCTGCAGTAAGATTTATGCCACATATTAAGTACAGCATTTAAAAAGCATTATACTACACAGATTACAACAGATATGTCATAAATGGTATTCATGCTTAAAGTTCAAGTAATATTCAAGTAACATATGCCACCAATAAGTAACATAGACACATTTTTCCATTGAAACCCCCTGAGTCAGCTTTTTTTATGGTCCCAAACACTACTCTCCTGGCTGTGTGCAGAGTCAGTGCACTATGCTTTAGCTTGGAGCCGATAATGTCACTAAAAGTACATGGTCAATAAATACTTAAAACAGCACAAAAACAAAAGTAAATGTACAACAATTTGGTCCTATGACCACATTTCACAAAACCATTCACATTCAAGAATATAATGCTTTCTTTATATAAAACTTTGTAAACTTTTAAACTATGATACCACCCTGGACCTTAAGTGTGTTACACATACATAACTGCGTAGAGCAAAAAGGCAAACTGACTTTATTCTGACTTTGAAGTTTTCTTAAAGCTAACAAATATGGTCAGGATGTGCATTTCACACATTCTCTAGCAACAAATAAGCGCTCCAATGTGGCCGCTCTTTCTGGCTACAACATGTTAGGGATGCACCAATACAATACAGACAATGGTATTGGATATCTGTACTGATACTGGAAAAATAGGACCAATCAGGTATCGGCTTCCAAGATATGCAGCTGATATTTCACTTTGGTCTTGAAAATTAGTGTAATAAGATGATTTACTAGCCAATGTTGGCCCAAAACATCTCATAAAATTTAACTTGTATTTTTACAAAACTACTCTAACTATTTCAAATGATAAATACATTTGAATCATTTTTCACCATACACTGTTTGTGGAAATAAGGAAATAAATTATATTTTCTGTCTCTACTCTAGTATCAGCTGATATCAAACGGATATTAAAAGAGTACAGGTGTGCTCTTAACCACATATGACTGAATTATCCTCCCTGAATTCCCTCATGGTTCAGGGTATAGCTGTGAAATTGTTCAGGTAACCTCTGGACTGCTTCAAAAACTGCTTTCAAAATACACCTGTTTAGTTACTGAAGAGAAGTTCTAACCTCTAAATGTAAATATGTTTAGTTTATAATGCCACTGCTTTGAGTACAATACAGAACTCTAATGCCGAGAGGGGCACAGAGAAGCATCTGCTGAAGGCTATCTATCAGTGCAATCTTTCTATGGCACCGCTAGTATGGAGAGAATGAAAGCAGGCAGCCACTCTTAAATGTAGCTGGGGGCAGGGGGACTTTGAAACGCGCTGAAAAGGCCATCTCATAAGACACGCAACAAAATCCCCGCCTGCTGCAAAGCTGGCTACACGCACCATCCTCTCACATATCTGTTGCCATATAGTAAAATGAATAAATAGAATGTTGGCGGATGCTGGTTGTAGTTGTCTGGTCTGTTGTTACATGCAGAAACACCTGTCACGGCGGCACAATGGTGGACCAGGTCTTAAGTCGCAGTCTTCGTGTCATCTGTGGCTCGGCTCCTGGCCCGGAAACACTTTGCGGTACATGGAGAGACCTGCAGGATATAAACAGCTAGTTATTTAAAAAGGCAAAGTGGAAATAGAATGGTTTTCTGTGTCCTACCTTTTGATCCAAGGGTTAATAATAGACAAAGCAGTTGGGTGTTAAGCCTGTGTATGGAGTGACTCAGGCTGCTGTCCTATCTATTGGCTTAGGGCCAGTAGGAAAAGGCATTCCCAAACCAGGTCGTGCTAGCGAGTTTGTGCTTCCCAACAGTATCCCTTTTCATTCCCCTTCTGCAGAGTATTTATTTTGGTGCTCTTTTACGCCAATGAAGGCTGACTGAGCTAGAAAATGAATAACATCGACTCTAGTGATATGGGGAAGCAAGAGATAAGAGTCAATGTCTAAACTAGTTAAATACAGCTGGCTTAAGTCCAAATTTAAATCAAGATTTTCTTTTTCTGTATCTTTCAGGTTAACCTTATTTATTTGGGGTTGTCAAAGAAAACCAACAGCACAATTTAGGTTTGATTTGTCAGTGGTTTTTAGCCACATGCATTTCCAGTTACAAGTAGCTGAAGGCTGAAACATTACTTTAATAAAAGCATGCTTATATGATAAAACTGAATCTGGATTTAACATAATTCCCATTCTAATAGTAATCAGAACAAGTGACAGAAGTAGGTAATATTGGTGTAGTGTCTTGAAACGCAATAACAGTATAAATTTAAGTAAACTGACTAGTGTTAGGGTATTACAATTTCAAACTCAATTTTGATACTAAGGAATAGACTAGATACTTGATATAGATTCTGATAGCAAGATCGTCTAAATCTTTATTTGGAAAATAGAATGGGATTTTCGACATAATGAAGATAATGTTCAACATTAAATAATAGTATTTTCTTTTATATTGTGGCCTTAAATCTATGTAATCCCTCAGTTGTCCAAGTATGTTCCATAGTGGTCCATGGATATATTAGTCATTCTAAAGCTATTCAGGAAAGATTCATTTCTGTCTATGACTTTTTTAGTATCAATACCTGCTCAAATTTAGTTTCAATACTACTTTTACTATCAATTATTACCTGATTATTCATACTTCTGACAACCCCAGAACTGACTGTCCACATGTCACCCTAAGCAAAACAGGCATCAATAACTATCTAAAAGCCCAATTTGATTCATCTGTGCAAGACAGTACCATACTTCCGAGCCCAGTTTGATCATGGAGCCTCGCAAAGATCCCATTAAAATAGGCACAAGTGCTGCATTCATTTCCTTTCTCCAACTCCAAGTAATAAATCTCTCATCAGTTGACGTCTATGGAGCCCTGAGAACTTTAGGAAAACTTCAAGAGGAAGGCTTGTAAAACACATGTGGCCGACATAATCTGGATCTGTGCGCTCGCTTTGATAGGTCTTCGTCACAATCTCCCCCTCATCGCATGTCAACGCTGAAGCGGGGTGACGCACAGTGAAAATCAAGGGGACTGGGTGAGGGGGCAGGAGGGGTTTTAGGAGTTATACGAGCAGAAACACACAAGAGAGAGATAAAGGACGGCCGTGATTAATGACGGTTGACAGCTGATCATAGAGAATGCTCTCCCTGTCAGAAGTGATCAAGCGGTCCAGTCATCTCGCCACAAAGGTAAACTGGACAGGCACAAAAAGGCCCTGACTCACTCCAAAGCCCCACAATGTCCGCTCCAATAACACCACCCCCTCCATGGCGCACACACATACTCCTGTTAACTGCGCGGATCAACTGACTCCAGCTACAAGTTGTGAAGTTCTTCTCTCTATTTCGAGGCATCTCACACACCCTTTGAGTGCAAAAAGCAGAGAAAAACACATTCATGAAATTCAGAAGCAGCTCCCAACGGATCTAGTTACAGTAATTGATGAGTTTATAAGATGTTTGTTAACTAAAGCCAGACCCCATTGTGCAGGAAGAGTGAAAAGTAAATGCAATGGTCACAGACACACGCACATTGTTCTGAGGGGACTGGGCGGTGCACTGCTGCTTCTGCTGCTGCTACCAAATTTTTCCAGCCCAGGGACATATGTAGTCTGATTGCTAGGGTGACTCGCACACACTGCCCTGATGTGATGAATAGTATGATTTGCTAATGCTAAGGGATAGTATGGAAAAAGTCCTTGATCAGGCAAACAGATGTGAGCATCAGCCACGCTTTAATATCACTGTTACTGCCTTAAAGCTCAACACTTCATTTAGCACGCGGCTCCGGATGGAAAAAGTTGTGTAAACGCCACGGGATGAAGACACACACGAGTGCCACTAGCGACCACATTATAGTGTCATATTGACTGTGGCGTGGTGGAAGTTTGACCGGACAGTGCGCTTGGCAGATGGAAACACTATGAATGAAGAAATGGCCAACAGATGGGAATGCCTGAAATGTTCCCATCACTGGATCTCATTACAAAAAAAGATGTCATCGCCCGTAAGCCTCTTTATACTTCTTCAGTAATCTGCGGCCATGGACTCAAGCCAGTCCATTGGTCAAACAGCAAACAGCACTAAAAAGACTGTTTATAGCCTTGTCAGTTCAAGTGTCTCAAGTTGAGTGAACTCCAATTGCTTTCTTTATGTTCCTTGTGTTTAATTAAGAGATCAACAGGTGGTTAACTGAGCCAAGAGGGCTGTCTCCACGCAGCACATAATGAGTATCAGTAATGGGCCAAGAAAGTTGATTAGCCTTTAGAGCGGCTAGACATCAATGCCTGGAAATAGGATTTTAAAAGATTTTCTATTCCAAGGCTTGATTAATTTTATCTGCAAAATCATTTTCAGTTGCAGGTGGATTTTTATGAAACTTTGAAGAAAGGCCACAAATATGGAAAAGAACAAATGATTAGTTGCTAGCGTCAATCGATTCAGATAACTGTCGAGATCCAGGGGGAAATATCTTGCTTGGTTGCACAGAATAACCATTTAAGAGGAAATGTAATACTATTATCAAATGATAAAACAGAAAATCTACATTTTTTACAACCATTAAAAAGCCACTCTAATCACATGGCACTGACCAATCAGCCTAAACCATATCATCTGCTAAGGTTTTGATTTAGTTTTATTCAAGTTAAGAATGAATGCATAACCAATAGCCATGATGTAAACTTATTAATTAGTAAGTTACTAGGATAGTGTGTCAAGTGGGGATAGTGACACTTACTCACAGCTTGCAAAAATGAGCCACTATGGGCAACAGTAGCTCAGTTAGGAGTGTCTGTCCACTGATCTGAAGGTTGGTGGTTTGAATCTTGCTCTCAACATAAACATCATTGGCTGAGTGACCAGATCCACTGACCCACAGGCTGGCAATGAGATTAGAGCTCCCACCTACAAATAGTGTTGTCGTGTCCTTGAGCAAAACACTTAACCCACCCTCCTAGTGTTCACTGATGTATGAAAGTGTGAATGGGTGAGTGGATCCTTAAAGTAATGTGCTTTGAGTGTCTTAAAGGTGGAACAGCGCTATAGAAAAATGTGACCATTTATATTTCTTTCTTTTTTTTTATAACTTACCTGATTTACCACATATTGCTTCATACACTATTCTCTGGCCGTTGGATATGGGACCGGCCGTTGAAATCTCTGCTGCAGAGGAGTGCCTGGGGACAACAAAGATGAGTAATATTTTTGAACTACATCAACACCTCAATTTCTAAAATAGTTTTTTAATAAATCTTTTTTATAGATTTAAAACCCAATCCATTCACTCTAGAAGCTAGGAGTTCTCAGCAGAAGGCCAGACAGTAAGGCTTGCGGTCTGTTTACCCACTGTCTCTCTTGAGTTACTGTGGCAAGTAGGGGACAAATTCCTAGTCCTTGTCCTGGGTGATGCGATTTTCATGTTTGCCAGATAATTATGATGTAGGTTGCAAAATAAAAAGGTGTGTGCCAAGTGTGGTGAATACAATCGCCGCCAGTGTCCGTATACTGTGGAGTACAGTACTTATGGAGATTACAGGGCACAGATTGCTCCACCTTTCCACATTATCAAACAGCAAATACACTGTTTTCACGGAATAAACCATTAAAGGCACCATTGAAGCATGGAGCAGGAGCAGACGTGCCTGTAACCTTATACATTAAATCTGTTAAGCATTTTTAGGGGGAACAATAAATAAAGCTTAGCTGGCATTAACCTCTCGCCCCATAACAGCAGCTTGCCAGAGGAGCATTAACAAGGTAATGAGGGTACACACTGCCTCCTTGTAAGGGGCTGCACAGTTGTTCTTTCATACCATTACACAAGCACAAATAGAGTTGGCCCACTTCTAGCGTGGCATACCTTGACAGGAAGCAACCCTTTTCACATTGAGGGAGTGAAAAAAATGTGACCCCTCTGAGTTCCTCACATCATTTTCTTTGACAACGCTCTTTCACTCTGTCAACTGAAGGAAGCACTTCAACTAGGATCGCTGGATCTCAACTTGCAGTGTGTATAGATTGTATACTAGCCTCAAGCTGAAAATTTCACATGGCTTGCAGAAATCTTGGGCATGTGTTGCAGATGTGCAGCCTCTGTGCGCTGCAGGTAGCCCAGCGTGCCTAAGTGCTACTGACCAAAGGGTATAAAGTTTAACTATAAACACACATTTGGCAGGTCCTGTGTGTATACAGTGTCCTGTGAAAATAACTACTGTTGTGGCTGATTAATAGGGAGTGAAAGCTGCAGTGCGGCTGACATTAACGGCGCTGCTGTAATTGTCACCCTATTAGTAATGCCACACGACAGCCCGCGTTTCCGTAGTTACAGCTGCCACCAGCCAAACCTTGCAAACAAAATACCAAACAGGCTCATTTATTTGTGTTACAAATTACTCCTTTCAAAGCCTTCACTGAACTCATACCACTCTGAAAACTTGAAGCCCACATGTTGGCAGTATAGCATGCTGATACACTAAGAGCCCTGGCCTGAAACTGAATATAGACTTACTTGATATCAAAGGTATTATTATTGTTTACTCTATATAGTACAGGTTGGGTTCATGTGACATCACAACATTCTAAACTGGAGGGCTAATAAAGTGTTTAAGTGTTATCATATTACACAAGTTTATGGCTAATGCCTCTATAATTACTGGGCCTGTCCACATGAAACAAATACACTATTTTAAGACAAAATATGAATATATTTTAACCCAATTCCTAACATCAATAATAAGCATCAACATAATATGTAGATTTTTAGTTAGCAGATTTCATTCAAATCTGCTGACTGAGTTCTATTGGGCCTCCAGCAGAATGAATATGAATCTAGAATGTTATGAATATAAACTATTTGAGATAAGAATCTATTTCAAAATAGAAAAGGGGGGAAAGTAGTTTATGTTGGTCTGATAGTAAAGCTGACGTTAAAATTAAAATTAAAATTAATAACATTAATTTAGTACAATCCAGGGCCCAGAACTAAAAATACCCCCATTTTAGGGGGGCTACATAATAACTTCACATCAATAGATAGAGGGCCATTGTTTTTTTTTGTACTGGCTGTAGTTTAAAACATATGTTTCAGCACCTCTTGAGAAGGTGAAAAGTCAGACTAAACCTGATGTATTTTAGCCACGCTTCAATAACACAAGTATTGAGTTACTCCAAAAATGAGAACTGGAAATGGAAAGGAAGAAGTGTATTATCCCACTATTCTCTGCGAACAATCATCTGCTCTCCCTCTGGATTCCGTTTATATTTCTCTGTCATTTGTTCTTCCCATTCCCTTTCTTCTTTCTTTTCATTGTTTCCATCAGTGCATTTTTAGTGGAGGAGCTTCCGTTTTTCCCACACTCTCCCCTGTCACACTGGTGGACCGCAAAAATGCAGGACAGAGGAGAGTGTGAGGGGGCTCTGGAATTCCACATGCAGAAGGTAAACAGTCAGGCTGCCAGGAAGACACACACACACACACGGAGCAAATAGGGCACCTACACGGCAGCCCTAATCTCCTCTGCAACCCCGCACTACGGAGAGCAGCCAGTCCATGTAACACGTCAGCTTACTATCAGCAGGGGCAGGAATGAATGAAAGAAAGTCAAACAGCCAAGTCTGATAAATCCAAGCTATGTGACAAGTTAGCATCCTTCCTTCCCAGTGGGGCTACAGTATACAATATTATTGTGTATTAAAGGTGTAGAGATGTATCACACTTCTGTGCTAACACATAACATATTTAGATCCTCAAGTTACCTTCTTTTGTTTTGAAAAAACTATATTTATCAAAAACAGTGTATTAATGTTTTATGTGTTGTTAAGTTTCACTTTCGTTTTTGACATTCTGAATCTCCCCTTCCTTTGCTCTCCAAACTAAGTTACCCCTCCCCTTCAGAGCGACAACCAGCGTGCATCCCAGTAATTAAACTATTGCACATTGCATCAAGTTGTCAAGTTGTGTACAGTTTTGCTGTTGTGTGCAGTTTCGTATCATGCTTTTGTATATTTATGGAGGATTGTCATGTGGGAGCATAGATGACGTAGGTTTGTGCACTGAGCAACAGACAGAATCTTACAGCTAAACAAAAGGAGGGTTCAAATAGGGCCTGGGGAGATTAAATGGGCTCACACCAGATTGATATTTGTATCGGTCTAAATTGCATTCTACACATTATCAGTCAGGATGGCTCTTACTGAAAGTGGTCAGAAAACATGGAGTGACATCACAATTATGTGAATCTGATCTTGGTTGAAGGGTCAGAACAGTCAAAATCAGAAAACTCATCCAGTTGAGAGAAAGGCCCATCTTTCCTGTCCACAAAGTAAAAAAATTTACTTTCCGCATGTATCGCCATGTTTATTTTGGTTAATTTGGGCACTTGGCCTTCCACGCAAACCTCAATGCTATGACGTGATTGGTCCACCCACCCAATTAACCTTACAGTGGGTGCGTCTCAAGATTGCCAGGTTTGTGAACTCACAAATATTGCAAAAATCCATCTTGCTGTGCAAGCTTAGGAGGAGATGACTAGATTACTGAAACATGCATGAATAACATCTAAAACATATTATACCACGGTAGAAAGCTCAAAAAATGACTTGTAAAATAAGGCATGCACATTTCTCTTTTTATAACTGAAATTATTGTGTCTAAAAGTATATTAAAATTGATACTGAAGTACAATGAACATAGTATCGCAATGTTTTCCAATATCGTGCAGCCCTACTTCCCAGTAAGTGTGAAGAGCCCATCGCGATTGCAAAACTGTTTAAAACAAACAATCAGCCCTGATCACAAAGCTCTTGTGTAATTTGGCCAGATGTGGCAGTAATAAAGTCATAAAGTAAGTGAGGGGAAAAAGCCTGTATTTCTCCCTCTCCTCAGCTTATCTCCAAACCAAACAGGATTGAAATGGAGCTGGAAGGCCGGGTCCTTGCACTGAACCGCGCTGTGTTTACGGTTCAGGCAGAAATCAGGCCTGTGATGGGGCTGTTTACGGTGCAGACAGATCGAAGCTGCCAGAGCTCTACTAGACACGCACAGTATTCTGATGCTCATTAGCACAACCTCGGCGCCCATTAGAAAAGAAGGCAATTACAGCTATCTGTGAAGATGAAGTCACCTAATGTGGAAGCACAGAGCACTATCTTCACACGTGGGATGCATTCAGTCAATAGAATGAGTGTCAGTGCGGCATTGGGATGAAGATACCAACTCCAACCACAAGGGGTCAGGAAACTTTTCTTTAGTCTACTCCTCCTTTTAGGATTGCCACAGAAGTTACACCAGGTGCCCTTCCTATGTTGTGTTTGTCACCTCAGTGTTGACCTTAATTAATTAACTTGGTAACTCTTATGTTTTTTGTCAGTGGTTCATCCAATCAAGTTAATCAAGTTAAGCTACTACAGTTTAATAAACAATAACATTTACATAAGAAATTCCTATGTACTTATCATACTATCATATTTGAAACATACTTACTTAATGTGACGCTTTGCTGTGGTTTTCCTGCCCTGGGCCTCAGATCTGCCGCTCTTAGGAGGCTTGGGGATGTGGACAGGACTTGCATTGGTCCGGATGAAGCTGACAGCAGTGGGGTTGGAACGGGGATGGAGACTGGCAGGAGAGCAGCTGGAGGATTTGGTAAAGGGCTGGACACTTGATGGGTTTGAAGACTGATCCTATACAAGGAAAAGGAAAGTTATAACTAAGAATGTGAATGCTAATATTCTTGGTTGCAATTAAAGTCTTTATTTCATGAAACATCCAATTTGGCAACATAAAATTAGTACATTTCCAAAAAAGGAGTAAGGAAGTGCTTTTGGATTGGTTTTGTCAAAGGAACTCAAGAATGCATTTGAGTAGATATTAATGAAATGCCATCTGGTATCAAAACAAGCTTAACATTTTTTTTGCAACTGGCTGCACTAAAAAGGAAATTCTTCAGATGTTTGTTTGTTCATATAAGATCTCCAGGGAGAGCTGGTCAGAGGTAAAATGCCATTTTCTTTCTGACATAATATTTTTGGGCCACATATCACTCTTCTGAGCTTGGGGAATGCTATGCATACATTCCTTCCACATGTCATGTCTATGCTATTTTCTCTGCAGCTTTATACGGCTATCTAACAAGCTAATGGTTTTTCAGCCACAGTGTCAGCCTGTCAAAAGGCCGGCACAGTGACAGGGAATATCTGATGTAATTTCTGTGTTGATAAATGAGAAGCTGAGTTTCCAGGTTGCAAAGCCTATGGCCACAATTCAGATTTAGCGGGGCCGGGAAGGGCACCTTTCTTTGGCTGCCAGGTGGCCTGGGTCCAAGCCTGTGGAGGAGCCGCACAGTCTGCAGCCAGTAACAGGAACGAGCAATGGAGCCCCCCTCACTACATCGGTGCACACACAATACATCCACTCACATCACACTCTGGGTGACACTTCCTCTGGGCCTGCACCCTTTGATATATACATGTATCAGTTACATTTTATATTTCACATTAAACTGACACAAAGTGGAATTATATTGCAGCCATTTAAATCTATACAGTAAGTATTCATGCGGAAACCGTACAATTTCACAATGCAAGCCTAGCTCTAAAGTTATGCATTGTGCTCAACAGAGGTGAAATACAAAAGCTTACGAACAAGTGTCAGATGAAAAGATGCATTACTGCTACTAGACCATTATTTGATTACACAATAGTAGTTGTGGCACAGTTCTGAGGTTGGCATTAAGTTGAGGTGAGGAATACACTACCTACAGACTTAGTATGTTGTAGGAATGACTGAGGAGGACACACTGCCAGAGCAGAAGCACGAGCCTGGAAAACTGGGAAGGGTTTTAGGGAGGCGTCTCAGAATTGATGGGCAAGTCAGCGTTATTCTGAGTCAGCAGGGGAGAGTAAGTACACATTTTGGCAAGTGAGAGAAGACTATTACAGCTTTTACAAAGTATTACCAAAAGGTGCAATAAGAGGTAAAGCAAGGATACATTACAAATCACATAAATTTTGATCCAGCAACATTGACAAATTAATGTAGTTGGAAGGGTGTCATTCAGTATGACCAATTATGACTGCATCCGTTTTCATTCTTCTTAGATTCAGTGGAAAATGAAGAAAAACTCTCTTCCCGTTAAAGATCATCTTTCAAAGAAAATTCTGTGATTTTTCTTTTAACGCTAAAAATCCTTTAAGAGTCCTTTGTGTAGTCTAATCTAGAGCAGAAAATGAATCTCATCTGTCATGGCTTGTCAGGCGTGACTAAAAGATTCTTAAGTCGCCATGTAACAACTACCGCTAAATTCAGATACAAAAGTGCATTCGTGTTGTAATGAGTGAGCCAAATGGAGCTCAAATCAGATATGGGAAATGTGCACTGGGGCCACTCAGAGGCAGCATTCCTTGATTACTCACTTTCCAAATGAGCCTCTCGGAGACCAGAGGCCAAACCATGTGGACCAGGGGTGAGGAGTCATGTTTAGCCTTCGAGGAATGAGCTTCTGTTTAGAGAGATGCTCTCAGTAAGCACCATTCTGTTAAGTGGCTTGGATGGAGACTCTCAGAGTAGTTTTTGTAAATGCTGACATGAAAGCATTCCTTTCTATGTGGCTTCATTTTGCTGTAGGAAATTTAGATCAAATATCAGAGCTTCTATGTGACTAAATCATTTTACCACTGATGTAAATTTACATCAATGAAGTGTCCCAAAGACAACATCAAACAAAGAAGTATATTAAAACAAATAATAAAGCTTTGAAACACTCTTAAAAGGATTCCAGTTACATAGCATTGCCACGCACAGCTTCCAAAATCCCAGAGTAGTGATGTGGACCATTTTTCCACCCAACAATTCAAGATGAAGCTCACGTGTCAGAAATGAACTACCCAGCTGTGGTGAGCGTACGCATGAAAACTGACCTTTAGCAGCTCCTACAGTGCAATAGACAGGAGCTTGTGGGGAAATTCCCCTTCACCAATGATAAATATAAGGCTTTTTAGTATTAGATTCAGTGTAAAGAGTGAGGAAACTCCTGTTATTCCTCTTTACCTGCTGTCTACTCTGGCTCTGCTCCAGCAGCTGCTGGGACTTGAGTCTCTGCTGCTGCAATTGCTGGATGGCGTACTGGAGCTGGTAGCTCCCCTGTGTGGGCTGGTAGTTGTGCTGTGGGCTCACTCCTGTCACCACACTGTAGGCCCTCTGAAACGGAGAGGCCCAAGCATCAACCTCATCATTCAGGGGCCTGAGGGAGGAACAAAACACACACGTTAATTTATCCATGTACATGGGACAACGCCTTTAAACATTCATTTTAAAAAAGTAAAAAATAATCCAATAAAACATAAAACACAAAAACTTATATGCTACTGAAAAAAATATCTCAACTAAATATGTTGTAAAATAACATGTTTCAAATTAAAAAATATATATCACTCTTGCATTCACTCCCAAAGCATGCTTTTGTATGGAACATTGACACCACTGAATATTACCACTGAATATTCATGTTTTGCCAGTGCAGCTTTTTCTGGAATACTAGCACTGCTCTGAGAATAAAAAGACTAGACTGCTCCTGTGTCTTGGTGGGTATCTGTTGGCCCACAAAAGCCTCAAGTCAAAGAGCATGGATCCATGTTCTTGTAGATTGCAGGCCTGTTTCAAATGTAGGCAATATAATGCATCCTACTTCAATGTCTCAATCCTGATCTCTACTTTTTGACAAGTAGAACAAGTCAGTAATTGGATTATTCTTAGAAATAAAATAATGAGGTGTTGACCTCTAAGATTTTTTTTTTCCTTTGGAGGATTAAAATAACCCACTACACACTACAGTATATCAGCAACTCTAGCCAAAGATAATTCTATAAAGACCACTATGGGGGAAATGTAACATAGAAAAAGATTCTAGTACAGTTAAAATTCTTTGGGGAACCATATGACATTGAGCCTTCTTAGAAATTCTTCCCATAACATTTGCCCATTGGTCTGCAGGAAAAGAAAACACTCCAGCCTTCGCAATGAATACAGTATTTTTAGACGCAAACCCTGATAAGGTCTAAAATTAGCATTCAATTAATCTTGACAAACAATGCCCAGTGTAGGACACTGTGAGAGAATTACACCAGCCACAGCAGCTAGACAAAGACAGGGAGGTTGTAATCCCTATGGTCCATTCATTTACTCAGAGCCCATAATGGCACATATAAAGGATAGGGAGCACTTTCCTCAGTTTGAAAACAAAAGCTACTCTGTGAAAGTTCTACCATTGTGTGACACTAAGAGACAAAACAAGCACGGGGTCTGTTTTCTGTGCTCATTTCCTTGAACTTGGCTACAGTCTTTACACCGCGGGGACCATCACTGCTACTATTTTATTAGCGTTTGTTGGAAAGCAGACCACATCTCAGGTCAGCAGCAACAATGACTCTGTAGGGAGGCAACTCAGAACACAAATAACATTATTGATAACCATGAGTCAAGTTCTAGGATGGATTCCAGCACAGTAAAACAGAAGGCACAGTCAAGCGTTTTACATCTGATTTTCTCATTATGTGCTGTGTGATAGATACTGGACTTTCATGGACTTTATAGGGGCCAGCGCAAACCCCCGCTGAGCTGAAAATGGCTGATATAACTTACAATATTGTGCTATGGCAGCGTGAGGCCAGCACATGTGCAACATCAATCTAGCTCAAGCTGAATGTGGGAAAATGGATGGTGAAGAATGACATCATGCCAGAGTATCTCATCAGTGTAAACAGGGGTGTCAGGGTATTTCCAGTCATTAGTCACTGTTTGTTTACATTGAGGTGACACTAACATGACACTAGCATAAATGCCCTTTAACACTCATACAAGAAATATTACAGGCGTTGTTGGATTGCTGCAGGAAGGATGACGTTTAAATGAGCGAAATCCAATCCAAAAGAGAAAAATCACCAAAACGCATTAAGTGGTAGCATAATATGGATATGGAGCTGGCCTAGAACTACAATCATTTTTTCAGGACCGATTAATTTAACATGGCAGAATGGCTGCATATTTACATATACCAGTATCTTAGTAGCTCAGGAGTTAGCTATCTATAAATAAGAACAGTTCAATCCTTGCAAAAAATGACAGACTTCCAACCTCCAGTGTAAAAGCACATGTCTAAATGTGTGGTGGTCAAAAAGGCTGTGGACGTGGTATGTGTGCCACATCTTATCAGGCTGCCCCAAGGCAGAGTGTGATTTCTTTTGTTCCAAGCTGTCATCACCAGGTATACATTTACTAACAACACCAAGCAAAATAGGCATTTAAGTGCAAACAACTTTCCCACAATAATCACATTCCGCTTCTAAGTTTAGAAATATCCTGTAATTGTAGAAAAGAGAAACACAATAGGTGAACGGACTCTGCCCAAAATCAAGAATTCTCAAGAATCTTTTTTAAACTCCTTCCCATTTCCACATCTGTCTCCAATCAACAAGAATCAAAAATCTAAAGAAAGAGACACGTCAAAGTGAATTTACATGACTTTGTGCCTCATCAAAGACATTTTCACTACGGTATTTTGTAACACTGTCAGTGAATCAAATGGCTGTCAAAAAACCCTTTGAGACCGAATGTCTTTGCAAAATGTGACCAAGTAAAACAACACTCTGTAAATCATAAAATCAGGATAAAAATACCATTTATGTGCAGGGCTGTGGTGTGGGCACTGAGAAGATACAGTTGTTTGAACAGTTGCTATAAATAGACATTAAGATGAAACTATTGCACATATTAACGTTACAGACCATTAACTTTTATGGGAGTCAGGGGTAACCAAGGAAAACAGAGGCACCGAAGGTCACAGCAGAAGTAGTAGCAGTGTGAGCAGTGCAGTGTGGCTCTTGTTGTATGGTTGTCAGAACACTGGGCTAAAGAAGGAGCAGCGGCCCCTGTGCTGATGCAGCATACCTGCTCAATGCGGGCAGCAGTACTTCAAAGAGCCATGCTCCTCTTTCAAACCCATCACACTTCACCCCTGTGGTCACTAAAGAGCCAGGGAGCTTAACAGTTTCAGCATGTTTGGCACTGCGCACCATCCCCAGTGTAAAATGGGAGACTCAGGAAGTGTACTCAGAAATAATAGTGTAAAGACTAAATGAAAGTTATTTATCACTATAATGTATAAGGACATCTTATTACACTGAGACATTTTTATGTAGTGTAACACAACAGATAATGGGCCAATACTGGTGCAGTGTGTTTTTAGGGAGGTTATAAGAACTTTCCAGCTTAAGTTACTGATCAGCTTCCCTCCCTAAATTCACTCCCATGAACACTGGCATGTGAATATGAAATAGAAATGTATCCCAGATATAAAAAACGAAAAGGTGAAGAAATAAATATACAACACAGATGTTTTCAGATGATTAAGTAATGCAGAAGAAATCATACAATTTACAGCAATGAAACGTCTATCAAAGTACTTGTGAATGGATACCTCGTGTATTTATCTACTGTCAAATTTAAGAGGAAGTAAAAATATTAGAAAAATTATGGGCTCTATTAAATAAGTGTTTCTTGGAGGGTGGAAATAAAAACAGTTTAAAAACAAAAAGCCAGACATTCCTGGAATTCCCTGACAGCTTAACACACAAGAAACGGACGGACTGGAAAAACAAAGTGTGAGATCAGGGGCCGGCGGTCTGCAGCGTCACTGTCCCATCCACATCAAAACTCAAATACCAAAATGAGTGGCGCTAAAAAGGATGCTTAACTTGACTTAATAAGGGCAATGCAACCACACTGTGACCACTGATTTACAAGGGGAATTCTAAGTCATCTCATGAAAATGTACATTAATAGTATCTTTACATTACATCTTGAAAAACAATAATCTCATATATTGGTGGCCCCATTTATCATAAAAGTATTTCTCATTTTGTTTTTCCTTTACTTGCATTGAAATTGTTACACACTTCTCCCCTCGCTGTCAGGGACAAAACAAACAAAGGCAAATAAATAATGCCATTCTGTGAAAATGAGAAGTGTGTCCACAAATATACCAGCTTCTAACAAAATTTGAATATGAATCAAACAAATACAAGCAAAACACAAAATAAGATCTCCTCATACTTGTATACCTCTTGTTGGAGCAGAGTACTTCTGGTCCAGAGTGGAGGGCCCTCACGGGTACTGGGGTTGGAGCTGTAGAGTGCCAGGCTTTTGGAGTGAGTGTCAAACTGCCTTTCCTCAGCATGTTGTTGGCCAGGTTGAGATTGCTCAGCTGGGAAAAGAAACGTTTGAATAAATGAAAATCTACTACTTTATAAAAGGCAAAACAAACCTCGAATTGCCATCTTTGCCAAATCCTGTGTTTCAACTAGACAATTAAGTTGGGACTCAAAAGGTTTTACTATGTACTATATAAGTTGTACTATGTGACTTTTCTGCTGGGAGGTCCGCTACCTGGTTGTGTGCAAGGAGCATCGATTTTGCATTTATTCAATTTGTTGTCCAAGTATACCTTGAAAAGATGTATTCTTACTGTGAGCAGATCTAACCTGTAACTTGGAAACAGTTTACCACCATACTGCGGAACATTCTAAGCCAAGCAATTACATCTCCTTGCAGACAAGCAGGTGGCAGACCCTACTCCATTTAATATGCAAGAAGATGAGAAGGCCAACATGGCTGATTATTGCAGCCACGAATGGCAGCAAATCAATTGGGGTTTACTTTCTAAAAATAAAATATCCGAAGGAGGAATGTTTGGAGGAATGTATATGGAAAATGTGAAGTTGTGTATGTTAAAGTACGGTAAGTGCTATTTTACTCCTATGCCACAAGGAGTTGTAAAGTCTATCCCTACATGAACCATTAATCTCTTCCTGTATTTGACAATGTTGTGGAATGTACACAAAGAACATGGCACAGCTAGCCTCTGCTTACTCAGCACTAAATCCAGGGACCCCCTTTCAGCCTGTATCACTAACAGGATCATTCCATGTTTACAGCCTCCATCACCAGGAAGTGTTCCGAACATGACAATCAGGCTGCTAAAGTGCTAATGCATATTTAATGATTAATGGATGCTACACTAGCGTTCCTGTCCACTGAAATCAAATGTTACGATTTAAGGTATTTTATTTACTGCAGTGTAGGTGGTACTGTCAGACATTATTCAAGAGCACTTTCTGTTTGTGTATATATTAGCTAGCATGAGAGTGAGTAATTACCCAACCCATAGAGGTCATCCAGTGAATCAGGGTGCTGTGTATGTTTACAGTGCTCTCCGTTTAGTCCACAAAGTGATTTAATGACTGCTAATCCGCGCCTTGGAAAAAACCCCAAAATGTACTCGGAGGCCTTTGAGAGCAAACACTGAAGCATTTCATTCTGGTGCCATTAGAAATACACTTTGGAGCTGTGAGATAGACAGGATAATGTACAGGCAAAGGGGAAACTATAAAATTCTGTGTGGTCCTGTGCCATCACACAAAACAACACTCCAGATCAAGAGGAGAGGAGAGGCTACAGAGGGTTCCCTGCAGTGTGCGATACACCCTTGGGCTTGAGAGGAAAAGGTAGTAATGCAGCCCGTGTACTGCCACTCCCAGACACAGTGTAATCATTTGCCACATTCCACTATTTATAAGCATCAATTACCACTAAAAAAAGAAGGCGCTTGTAAAGTATCAACCAAAATCACCCCCCCATGAAGCATCTCCTGATGAGACCGCACAAGGAGTGTAGTACTGGCTCAGCTCACAACTCCCCCAGCCAGGTTCAAAACACAGGTCTGTCCCAATGGCTGCAAGGACGGTTAGGGTTAATCATTAACCACACCATATCTCTTGCCTCTTAGTGTTCAATGATTCAGAGGCCCTTCCTGTGGTGCATGGCAGTTACCAAAAACGAGCTATGAGGCTATCTACTATGTGGCATCAAAATTACACTAAGCTAAGAAACGATATAGCATAAGCATAAGTTTCTCCAGCTTTACTGTTAATACATTTACTTGAATAGTTACTATATCATTTATAATTCAAGTACCTGCTCTAATCTACTACTGTGCTCCTAGCTGAAGAAAGAACACGTAGTATGAGGGAGCAGACCCTGTGGCTCCAACATATCTGCTGAATGAATGCGCAGCCAATCAGCGTGGGGTCAGAGCCAGGTTTGTGCATCGACAAAGACTAAGGCAACTATCAGACCTCACAGTGAGAGCCTACTGTACAGGGGCCAGATCCACGTTCCTAACAGAGCATTACACAGATCACTTTACAGTTGCTTAATAAGCCATTACTCATGAGCACAACTTCCTGCCCCGGGTGGGAGTAGCTGTTGGCTAGAGGGGAGCCTTCACTGCAGTCTGGACTCACGTGTTGTGTCAGCAGGTTGATGTGGTTGGAGCTGGCATACTGGCGTACCACCTGCTTATCTGCCAGTCTCTGTAGAGCACTGATGAAGGCCTGCTGGTTGGACTGGGCCTGGGCTGATAGAGCGTTCAGTTCTTTAAAGGCGCCCACTGAGTTAGACTTGAGCTTACTGGAATTGCTCCTCCATAACACTGATGAAAAGAGCAGAGCATTAAAACTGTTGTCATATATGAATCAAATGCATCATAGCTGTGGATGTTTGGTGATTTGTGCATTGTGTCACCATGGTAAATAATGAGCATTCTGCCTCAGACATACAAAAAAACACCACACACCCAGTGTGATGTCACTGCAAAGTATCAATATGAATGCATTTCTATATACTGTTAGTTCTGACAAATTGGAAGTAATAGATGCATGTAACTTTACTGATGGAAATTCAACCACTTGCTGGTCTTTATTGTATGGCAATGAACATCTTGCAAATATTCAATTACAGGGTTTTATATTGCTCAAAAATGCTCGAAAAACATGCTTTCTTACTGTGAGTGTGGTCAACACTCTACAGACCTAACCTTGAACTTGCTGTGGTAGCATAGCCTCTCCTGCTTGTCTCTAGGAAGATTTAGAAGTTTAATGCCATACTAAGGAACATCCCAAGAAGAGCCACAACATCTCTATGGAGACAAGTAGGAAGCGGATCCTCCACTGGAAAAGTTACATAGTACACCTTTAAGTAGTGGATTTCCTCTTTCAGGAAACTTTACAAAGTGCTGTGAAAATGGTTCCTGCCTTTGGTCAACATCACCTCCTCTGACACCTTCAGGTCTCCTTCTCCCTGGCTTTCTCAGACTGTATTGTAATAAACCAAAATGTTGCCTCTTTGTGACCTCCTTGCGACCTGCCAATAATGTGACCCAGGTTAATGACTTTGTGAATAGCTTTGTACTGAATGTATCTGGCAATTCAACTCTCATATTTTATATCCTGAGGATCTAATTCTAAATGGCTTTAAATAAAAAGAATAAGAACCATGATGCTCTATTTTGCACGGTCTCTGAAAGAGCTGCATGCAGTTGTATCTAAGCCCCTAATTAACTTGGTGTTTATTAATTAGAGCGTGTCAGTCTCTGCACAATGCGATCATTAGTGAAGTATGCAAGTTAATTATTACAACAGACTTTTAAGGTCAATAGTGTTCATTCATTTATTTGTGTTGTTGATGCTATAACTGAATATTTTACCTTGGCCTGCGGAGGTGGGCCTGGAGAGCTTCTGGCTGTAGATGTGAGTGGCACTGGGGATGGAGGAGGTAGACATAGGAGAGGTGAATGAGGTTACCCTCCTTAGACCCTGGGTTGATGGTCCAGTCGTTGCAGCTGACCACACTCTTGGCTGTGTGAGCACAGGTGAGGAGCTATATTCGGGAGGGTCAGTGTCAGCCTGACAGAACTGTGACTTGGCCAGAGACTGGGTGTAGGAGGGGGGCTGCTGGGGCGGGGGTGGAGGAGGACAGTGGAGGGGCAATGTGGATGATGGGTGGATGAAGGCGCAGTCTAAAGTTGCAGGGAAGCTGGAGCGGTCCTGCGAAGCCTGGACGTCTGGCTGGGTGTTACTCCCACATTTGGCTGCCGCACATTGATCTGAAAGCTGATTTACAGAAACCTTGGTGTCTGGGTCACTGCTG
>KN498115.1:39904-50169 GCA_000787155.1 Scartelaos histophorus | reverse complement strand
TAGGAATCGTATCACCAATTCCTGTGTAGACATCAACATACAAGTCGAATGTTTGGTTATCGTCTCCTTTATTTTCTGATAAAAGCTTTTTTTCTGTGAGCTATCTTTGAACACAAGTCTACTGTGTGTTTCAGTGTAACCCTAACCGTAACCAAATCAAGATTCTTTCACAAATGCTTTTTCTTAAGTAATAAAATATGTACAAATGTATTCCAATTCACCAATGAGTATTTTACACACACTCCAACCACATTTTTCTAGTGTGGTTTGTGCACATTTCAACCATAGCCAAGGTACAGATGAGTAACAAAATCAGAAGGGAAAAACTGGCATCAATACATAAAAAGGACATCATTTTTCCAGCACATTCTACCTCATGTCCATTATACAACAAAAAGCAGATTTTAAAAATGGTTACAGTAATATGGTACCATTTGGTCATTGTCCTTGTCTGGCCAAGCTGGAATGGTGTTGGCTCTACTCTCAGCCAAAAGTCTTTGCTGGACTCGATGGAGGTAGGAAGAAAAAGCCAGTCGGGCCTGTATTTTACTTGTAAAATGAAGCACAAGAAAGAGAATATGATTACAACATAGACGTGAAAGTTAAAATAATGGCATAGTAAAAGCAAACACAGAATAAACAAAGGTGTACATGAATCTCTGGTGATTTTGTAGAGCAATGACAATGAAGAATGCTGTGTGGTTTTCAAAGCTAAGATGCAAGTGTTACACCAGCCAGGAGAATCACCGTCATTCTTTCAGCTGATATTTCACCCATAAATACAGGGGGACTTAGAGACAGCAGCTCAACAAAATAGTGTATCTTGTCCTCCACACATCTCAAAATGATGAAATGTCATTGTGGTATTTACAGTACAGAAAGCAACAATAATCATACTTTGAATTTATTTACTCTTAAATATGGCAGAAGACTGTTTTAAGTAAATAATTCTGTACAAACAAAAAGTTTTTCTTTAGCTCTGTGTTTTATGGTGATTAAAATGCACAACACATCCAAAGTAAAGTGTAAAAGTGAAAGGAGACTAAAGAACTGCCAGTATGTGGGCCCGCCCAGAGTGCTCACTGACCTCAGGTCCCAGCCCTGCTGAAGGATGTGAAGCAGGTTGACTCTGGGTCTGCCGTCCCACGTTGCTGCCTTTGAGCTGGACACAGCTTTACTGTGGAGAGCATCCAACGGCAGCGCTGTGACCACCTGACCTCTGTACTCTCCCACCATGTGTGTGCTTGGCTCGCACTGCCCATTCACCTCACCTCCCTCCTGACTGCTGCTTTCTGTTGGAAAGCCCTTGGATTCCTTCCCTGAGGTACGGAGCATTGCAATAAAAGGTAAATGTCTGTTGACTCACTAACATTTTGAGCACATGAGTCAAAAACTGAGGCATTTACTGTTGATAGAGTAAATGAAGTCACTCAGAGTCATAACTGGCTAACCTCAACATGACATGGGAGAGCTATTTATTCCAACCAACAGCACACAAGCAAAAAGGTTATTGCTCTAAGTTAGAGCCTCTTTCGACTTGGGATGAAAAGTGGAGTGGTTTCCTACCAGATTTCCTGTTGGACGAGTGGCGAGAGCGGTGGTGCAGGTGTCTCTTACGAGCCTCCAGAGACTGTAGCTTCCTCTCGTATTGCACCACATGAGAGCTGCACAGCACATCCACCTGCAGCTGCACAGTCCTGAGAGACACAACATCAATGTCAACACAATGCTCATAAAACTAGCTACAATGATGTATGACTTTTTCATTAGCTATTAAAGCACTGAGCAGTGCATGTTTTTTGTTTTTTTTTTTAACTGAAACAAAAGAAATTGTAAACAGTGAGTACTTCACTCGGAGTACAGACAGTCCCATAAACTACTATATACTATGGAAAGTTCACATTATAAAGAGACTGAGGTGCAATGAACCACAGTTTCCTGTCACTTTTGTAATAAGGAGTAAAATTACATAAATTAAATCGTAAAAGAGTGGTAGAAAGGCAAATCTAAAGACGTTTTTCCCTTCTGTCAACAAGTTGAACGCCACAAAGCCACACAGACATTGGGTGCAAGCTGGAAAAGTTGACAGTGCAACATCTTCTCAGCTGTTCCTCTTACCTATCCAGTCAAGAACCAGACAAACGCCACATCAGAATCCAACCTTTTCCACAAACTGATGTCGAGATTTATTTCCCAATCCTGACCACACTGGAAACGCTTACCTTCCATGGAAAAGTCTGTGCGCCAACATGGAGTTCAATGATGTCTTGGACTCCAGATATCCACTGAAAAATGCAGATAATACAAAAATTACAATGGCTATAAAGTTATGAGCCCCAATATGTCCCCACCTCCTTATTTTACAGCAAATGTGTTAAAATGAGCGATTGGAAATTTTGCTACTTAGGAAGCTGTCACTTCTAAATGTATCTGTAATTCCCTATACTAGCCTGTGATAAAATGCTACACTCTAAAAATGGATTGAAAACATGGATTGAATCAGGCATAACAATATTATTAGATGAAACTATAACACATATATATTTTTACAAGCAGCTTGAATAAAATTGTTCTAGAAATATTATTGTAAACTATTTGTGTCTAAATATGATCATATATTGATACTCGACATCATGTTGGTAGGTTTTACATGTATGTCTATGGCAGTATGTTCAGCAGTTATCGTGGTGAAACAATGCATAGCATAGCAAAGACTGACAAAAAATGTATCTAAATAATAATTTTCAAGAGCTGAGTGTTCATGGTCCTGTTTAGGTGTTTGATTTTCAAAAAAAGTGTGAGTGACTAACTGAAAAGCTGTTGGCTAATAGTACCTATCTTGTGACTGTAATGTTATATAAGTTTGGCTGGTCAAATTGTGTTAAAATAAATCTCAAATTCAAGTCTAACTAAAGTAACAGAGCTTCAGACAGAGCAGAGCTTAGTGTTAGCATTACACACCCAGAGAATGTTGATGACATCAGCTGCAATGCATCAACTTATAGTTTGACATTATTATTACATGTTTTTTTGTTTAGATTATTGGATGTACTTTTCTATATTTCTATTTAGTATTCTTGTCCTGTCAATGCAAGTCTGTACAGACTGTAACCTGGTTTATCAGACAGGCCATAATTTTATTTCATATGATTTGAAAAAGCAGGTAGCAGCCTGGGAGTCCCTGCTTAGACTGCTGCCCTTGTGGCCCAGCCACGGATAAGTGGAAGAAAATGGATGGAGGATTTGAAAAAAAGGATGGGGGGAAAGCACACTATTATGACAAGCAGCTAGCATGTGCATAACAAACCTGTAGAGCTCCCATGTTTCAGCAGTGGGGAAGATTCTTATGAACCCTCCCCGTCTCTCATATTCCTCTTTTATTCTCCTCAGCACTCTGACCTGTAGATTACACATTTAGTAAGTAAAATGTCTTTACAAAGGATGTAGGAGTTTTTTTTTATTTTATGAATGGGACCTCACCTCTTCAGCTGTAAGATTCAGAGTGCTGTCACCTTGGTCTTTTATCCCGTCTGTTTCAGAGTTACTGGACAATAAATGTCTCTGTCGCTGCATGAGATCAGAAGGGATCCAGTGTTATTCATGACTACAAGCTATCGCTAAAGCTAAGTATCAGTTTTCAACACAATTACACAAAGGTGCATTGTGCAACTTTTCTGTTAAAGGGTCTGCTATCTGCTTGTCTCCATGGGGATGTTGTTTTCTACAATAATTCCTTCTGTGAATAGGGAAGAATGTCCACAGATCTGAACAGTAATACAGCATAGTGCCGTAACCTGCTTGTCTCACTCATGATAGATTTATTTTTCTACACTGTGGAACATTCTAGAGAAGGCAATAACATGTCCATGGAGACAAGCAGGTAGAAACGTTACACAGTGCACCTTTAAATTATGACAGATTTAACTTTGTTTGGTGGGATAGTGCATGTAGTAAATATTTATTATAGTGGTATTAGGCAAGTGGCATTTTGTCATGAAAAGTAAAAAAGAAAAACAGATGAAAAATATAGGAACTAGAGGTGAGGATTCCAAAATGCAGAGGCAATTTCTGCCAAGGAATACATTTTTCTGACAGTTTGAACATTCAGTTAAATAAGCCAAACTTTGACCCTTCTTACAGCTACCTATGTCACTTCTGCTGCCCATGTCCAACAAGGAAGAAATATTATATAAAATGAACACATCATTTTCCAAACTAGAGAAAACTCTGCAATATTTTTAGTATAATTATAATTACTATAATTCTGATTTTTGATTCAGCCCATACATTCCAGAATAGCCAGTGAAAGTTAGATGTTGAACACTTCTCCCTGTCACTTAAATCGCATACTTAAGCTATGCGTAACTTTTCTGGCTGTATCCTCATCTTATATATTACCAGCCTGTGTGATTGACAGCTCTGGCATGCAGGTTGGAACTGAGACCAGACGGCAGGGCACAATCCCACAGGATCACATGCAGAATTTGTCATAAAAATAGCAGGGGGATTACATTTAATTTGTCTCACACAGCCAGGGGGGGCAACCAGAGCCAAAAAGTGACATGGTCTAATCCGGCTAAAAAAGACCTCATCTGTTTGGTGTAATCACAGTGGAGAGAAAGCACAGGTCTCCTCTTTGCCCTGCTCAGCCCATTGACTGCCCTGCACTACACCACAGACTTGTGGAGACTTTGGATTCTTAGGAATTGGTGCATTGCAGTAGTTTCAAGCACTTGCTTCCAAAAGCCACTTTGCTAATGTAATGAAGTGCCTATTCAATATACCATTAGGAATCGATATCAGGCGGCTGTCATTCTGAAAAATAGCAAAGCCGCATAATGAAATGAGAGGCAATTTCTTACCAGCAGACATCAGGGGGTTTGCAAAGGGACAGACAGAGAAGAATTAATATGAATGACTCAGAGGAACTTACCACTACAGAGTGTGCAGTAGTTTTCTGTGGTCTCTAAGAAGCAGTGAAAACAGTGAGTAGTGGTCAGTAGTGGAGTGATATAGTGTGTGTGTGGAGGCTAGACAAACTATAATCAAATATAGCTAAATCATTTTAAAAATCACATTACAGACCAATACATTATAATATTGTGTCTATTTTCATAATATAATCGTACTCTCAATCTCACAGAAGGAAGGCATCCAAGGCATAACATTAGAACATTATAGGATTATTACAGACTATATAAAAAGTCACACAATGTAAAGCTGTACAAACTGCGTCATTCAGACAGCATAATTAAATTAGCTGTTGTTAAGCATAATTTTTCTGGAGAAGTCACTGAATGTGGTTCTCTGAGAGCATGCTGCAGAGCATAAGCCCAGGGCTGGGGCGGCACTGGTTCACAGGGTAAATGAGTGCAGCTCATGGTTCTTGGCTGTGCATGTTGAGTACCTGTGCTCGTGGAGCCAGATGCTTCAGGCTAGGGTCCAGTGTGACCCGTTCAGCGCGGGGCTGTCTGGAAAGGGGGTCCTGGCACACCAAGCCTACACAAAACCACAACCATGGAGAAAGTAATTATAGTGACAAAAGTGTTAAAATATGATAGTCATTCACATTCTTTCAAGTACTGAATGAAAAGGAAATTGTGTGTAAGAGGTCAAAATAAAGTTACAATACTTTACATAGCACTTTTAACACATGCTCTTTATTGTATAACTACTTAGAGGAATGTAAAGTGTGAACACCTGTGATGATTCTCAACAGACATAGGTAAATGCTTGTCATTCCAGTAGCCTTTCCCATCTCATTGAATTCACGCTGAAAGTTAATGTCACTTGAATGTTTACGGTACAACTTGCATTCTCTCTCTGGCTGAATTACACCTATTGACAGCTTGGAGCTCCAGGCTATTTATACTGCCTCATCCAAGCCGTCAGGTAAGAATCAGTCTGCTGCCATGCCTTGCCTAAACACAGCAATTATGAGAAACATGGGTGACACAGAGCCGGCAGCTACGCACGAGCGGAAAGTGAATGCTAATGGAATGCTATCATTAGCTACAGGTCTGGGATGGGACCCAAGTGTTATCAGCCAACAACCACTTTGTTTGTTTGCTACATAATAGATGTGCAATGTTTTACATGCCACTGCTCATTTTCTGTGAGACCTGCCGTAACGTCTCAGTCCAAAGATAACTTGCACTTCATTAATGATAGATTATTTGAGCCAAGAACTGTTTAACCCTGGTGAGCGTGGACATTATGTACTTATGCAGGCACCAAGTGTACATATTCACTTAAAGTCACTTGGCCAGAAAAAACTGAAATGTCATAATAATTTTAGGGATAGAAGGGGATGCACTAGGAAGCCAAGAGGTTATGGATGAGTCAGTTTGTTAGGAGGCCACAGCATCCAATGGGCATGTAGTACTAATTTGTCAATTGTAATGTCAATTA
Source organism: Scartelaos histophorus (assembly GCA_000787155.1). Lineage (NCBI taxonomy): Eukaryota > Metazoa > Chordata > Actinopteri > Gobiiformes > Gobiidae > Scartelaos > Scartelaos histophorus. The sequence goes on along the minus strand of KN498115.1, from coordinate 43,758 downwards.
TTGGGGCTGCGCAAGTAATCAAATTTTAAATGGATATAATGATATGATAAAGATCAGCTTAGGCCTTTCTTATAACCAGGCAGTCTATAACCAATCCTCTGTTAATAAAAGCATGTGGTTTGTTGTAGAGTTCAGAGGTCATATAGGTTTTTTTTTGTTGACTGCCAGTATTTGAAATTATGTATGTTTAATAGGCTCATATTACACTGGTCCATGTTATTTCCCCATTAAAACATACCTGGAGCTGTGTTTTGTTTCTTTCACACACATGTTTAACAGACCTGCTTATTTAGATTTCTAAAATTGAGTTCTTCTCTCAAACTGAAAACACTGTTCCATCTTGTGAAGTCATGTGGTTATGCAGGAAGTGCTCCACTCTGTTTTTAAACTCCATACTTGTGATTTTAGTGATGGTTCATTAGAATCATTTGGATAATTTCAGACCTGGAATTACAAATTTCTACTGAGCAAAAGGTAAAAAGTAGATTTTTATGTTGATGAGGTAAAATATCGAATATGGAACATAATTTTATTAGTTTTGATTTGATTCATATTCTGCAAGCCGCAATGTGTGGAATAAGTGAATGATATGAGTTTCCTATAATAAATTACTCTAAAAACAAGTCCAAGCAGCATATGTCTGAAATTTATGGTGAAGCTGTTTGTCAAACCATTTAATTTAAGTACTTTTTGGTGAGAGTGCTGAACAATTAACAAGAGAGAGAGGGCAAAGCACAGACATGCTATTCCCTGCCACAAACACTATTATGTAAACAGTCAGTGTTCATCTTGCTTAAGGACTTACATATTTTTACTCTTCAATCAAGCCAAGATCAAATATATATATATACTTTGATGAGAGTTGTAAGAAAAATAATATCTTATATAAGATCAATCAATTATGTTATGGCAAAGAGTAACAGTGATCCACACATTTAGTGATTGTTTCCCTCAGTTTTATGAATACAAACACGTATCAGCTTACACTCACCCACAAGTGAAAACATGTCTGCAATCATGCTGGCCTTTATCTTCAGATCCAGAGGCGCATCACTGCAAATAAAAGCGGAAAGTATCTCAAGGCAAAGTTAAGGGCATTTCCAGTGGACTCAAGTAAAGAATGTACAGAAACACAGTTTTTATTAGACCTGTGCAACTGATTGAAATGTAATAAAGATCAGTCATGAGTAATCGTTTGTCAATTATCCGCTTGTTTTTTATTGATTTATCCTCTGGCAGTAAAAGCATGTGGTTTGGAGCAAAGTTCGGACTTTAGTGGAAGAAACTGGACTACTATGTTAAATACCATTGATTATCAATAGTGAAAGCCAATTTTACAAATACAATCTAATACAAAATCAAGATGGCAAAAATGAATCACATTTTTTCTGAATTTAGCAGTAACAATTAAAACTGATAGTACTGGATAGTATGAAAAAACATGGAGTTGAATTTTGTTTCATTCACACATGTTTGAATAGCCCTTCATTATTAGTCTAAATTTCCAAAGCTGAAAATGCTCTGTTCTACCTTATTTTTTGTTTAGTAGAGTAGAGGGCTGACACTATACAAATGATTTTAGAGAAGATGTATGAAGTTTAAAAATATAATGGAGCACATTAGAAGTATCTGTGTGTGAAACAAAACACAACTATAGGGACGTTTATTTATGATGAAACAAGATTATAACATAGAACATCAGAAAATACAGTAAAATGGACCCTTTAAAATATAGAAAAATAATAACAGGACCTACCACGCCAGCGAGGGGGAAAGGTTGACTTCTAATAACCATGGTTTGAGTTTGGCATCAATGAGGACGTCAAAGCCATACAGTTCTACAGAAAACAGAAACATTTTAAAAGCTATGAAGCTATGCAAGTATTGTTATAGTGGCAAAATTCTAACTTGATTTCTAATAGTAATAGGCTCGATACAACCCAATGCATGGGATTTAACAGCATGGCCAGGACCATCAGGCTCTTGATTACATGCATGTTTTGAAATAATTTGCTCACAAAGAACCATTCACTCATGTATGCTACTAAAGAGATTGGTCCCCTTACATCAGCTAACTACACACACATTTCATCTGTCATGGAGCTGCTTGTGTAACACTGGAGATCAAAAACCAACTCTGTTGCTGAATCATTCAGACACCCAGTTTGTAATGTTGTCATGACTCTGGGGTTAGGCATTCTGCAGGTTGTCACTTCATATTAGCATAAAAGTAGTGATATAATGGCAACCAGTACAAACAGTTTCACCACCACAGAAATTAACTTTATAAGAAATTTATTAGACAATAACTCAGTAATGGATGGCAAAGAAGTTTCAAAATATTTGAGACTGAATAACAAAAATGGATGCATGATAAAGGGATGTCTCCTGGTTAGTGTGGTTAATAAAGAGAGCAGATCTCTGGGGAGTGACACCCAAAGGCGAGAAGCCACAACTTTTTACTGGGACAGGGCAAACCCAGCTATAGAGGCTCCTAAAGACACTTCAAAAGGACAGACTGTGCTGAGAATAGGCGGGGGGTGGGAACTTCCAAAGCCGCCATGACTAGAGCTGTTTGTTTAAGCATCGCAGGTCAATGCCAGAGTTAAGTACACAAAAGCCAGTGTGACTTCAAGCGATGCCCTGATGCTGCACTTGTTTAAATTGTGTTGAGAAAATTGTAGTGGATGTGGATAAAAGTTAGCACAGCCTTTTACAAGTTATTTCACATTATTGTACTAGTATAATTTTTATACACTACCTTGTATCGATTATTAAAGTAAGACCATCTGCTACAACTTTCAGTGCTCAAACATGCAGTTCCAAAATTGCAATTGTTCCAAAAGTATAATCAAAATTATATATATGTTAATTGTTGTTGTTTTAGCAGATAATTATTTTATTCTATTAATGATCATGACTGATAATGATAATTAAAGCTACACTATGTAACTTTTCAGGTGGAGGGTTTATCACTTGCTTGTCTCATTGGAGATGCTATTACTTTGGGCAGTGGTTGTCAAAAGTATTGAAAATTAAAAGAAATTAAAAGAAATTAATCAATACTAAAACTAGTATTAAAACTAGATACTTATTTGAGCAGGTATCAGTAATTGAAAAGTCTCATTCAAAGAACAAAAATGAACCATTCCTAAATAGTTTTAGAATGATCTTGAGTTGTATCAGAACAAGCATAAGAGCACATGGACTACTATACGCCCATGGATCACTATTATAAAACCTGGACGACTGAGGTATTAAACAGATATAAGGTAACATAGAAATATACACGCATCAGTATTGTGACAACACTACTCAGACCACCAGGCCAAGTTACAGGTGGGCTTTATGGAGAGGTGACCATGCTCAGCTAGAATGTCTCTTTTTGAAGGTACTTTGACACTTGTTATTGAAAAAAACACAAGATAGGAATATTGATGTCATACTGTGGAAGATTACAAGCAAGACAGTCACATCTCCATGGGGACAGAAAAGGTTCATATTGCACCTTTAAAGACATTATAATATTGTAATATGGACACGGTAAAGGAAAAGCTCTGCATCATGTATCCCCCGTAACTACATTAGCTTGGCCAGACACACACAACCAATGATAATTTTAAACAGTCCCTTTCCCATTCTATTATTACACAGCACCACATTGAGACAGACAGAGACTAATTGAGAGCTAAAGAGAGTGTCACGACAATTTGGGTGACGTATAGAAAAGGCCTGGAGTTAGGGCTGTTAGGGCTTGGAGTGGCACCACAACAACAGGGGAAAAAGGGGCGGTGTACGCCCCAGCCAGCAGCACGGCAGACCCCGACAAAGCGACTCCATGTGTGCAGTGCATG
>KN498115.1:25720-39816 GCA_000787155.1 Scartelaos histophorus | reverse complement strand
TGTGCATTTTCCCCCAATTAGGAGCAGAGTGTCGGGGCGCGCGTCACTACAAAGTTTGTTCTGTGGCTGGACCGCTGCTGGGGGGGGGTGGCTGGGGGCTGCTGTGAGACGTACCCGCGGTGAGGCCACAACAGGCATGGCAGACAGAGAAGAGGATCACACCCTCGAGATGGGAAGGAGGGAGGAGGAGAAGGAGAAAAATGTGACATGATAAAGAGCATTTTTGGTGTTATTGGATGGGCGCTGCTGGAAACATTACCACAAGAGACAAACGCCCAAAAGACAATAATCCCCTCTCTCTCCCAGCCGTCACATGCAGCAATAATAGCAACGTTGAATTAGACAATTGAATTAGTCTTGCATCATTCGTGGATAAGTTATTGCTCTTAAGCTCTGGAGTGCTGTTACAGGGAGCAAAGGGAGGCAGCCCGGAGCCACAGTCATGAAAACACAGAGCACAACAAATTAAAATCACTGCCTAACGTGGTATTATCATAGCGGGACTGCAGGACATTAATCATTCTTAAACAGACAGAGTTACTGTCATCATAGGGATACGTACATCACACTGCAGAGGAGAGGGAGAGTGGGAGAGCAGTTCACAGACAGGAGATCCAACCACACTCAGCACTTAATGAGGCCCGTGGAGTGGAACACAGGACCAGTAAGTGGAATGTTTTGTGTGTAATAAAATAGGCCTTTGGCTTGGCTAATCAGATCTTAGTCAAAACATCTCGTAATCAGCATCCCTCAGCAAAAAGCCTGTCCATTAATCACACAGCAGCGGTGAGGAGCTGTATGGGTGGCATTTTCTCCCCTCACATGTGCGCACACTTCATGTTCTGATGTTCAACAAAAAATCATGTATTTTTATTTCTTACCACATGAAACATTACAGCTCTATAAAAAGACTTCCTTGGCTTGCAACATGACCATTTATATGAACCCTTGTTTGAAAATACTACTATTATTAAAGGTATACAAAAGCAATTTGCAAATGAAATGAAAAATACTTGGAAAGTCATTATTGGTCTTCCTAAAGTCAAGCAAATCCAGTGTGTGCTTTGATTTGGCTCCATGTTTTTTCACATCTGTATAAGTAAATGATGTACCTGTTAAAAGCTGCAATACATCATCTGAAACCTCAAATGAAGAGAGAGCCACTCCACAAGTCTACTGAGCGGCAAAGTGAGAGAAAGTTCAAGAGGAGGAGGGAGAGGGGCTGACAAGAGCTTTGTGAACATGAGTCCTCGGTGGTTTGAACAGGGTTTATGTAAGAGAAAGCCCACTGAGATGTGAGACTGGACTCCGATACTTGTATCAGACACCGGCCCCTACACGTTTCACATGCTGGGAGCTTGTTCAAACACACAGGCAGTGGATGAGGGTGGTCTATTGCAACCGTCACTGTCTGTCTTCTGAAACTTAATCCTGTAGAATCTCTGTGTAATTAACTTGCTTGGGGCGATCTAAAGACAACAAAAAGAGTTGGGTTCTACTGTAAGCGGATCCAGCTACAACCGCGGCATATCATGTGTCTTACTACAAGCCATACAGCCTAATTGTCTTTGTGCTATTCAATATAGGTGGTAGAATAAATTTGCTGCACACACCACAATACTTATGTTCATTATATACCTCAGAATATGCCTGAAGGCATTTTACTAAGAACATGTAAGTGGAGACCAACTTGTGGATGAAAATTACAATATGGAGTTAGTTAGTTACCCAGTGAGGCTGTAGTTAACTAAAGAATTTCTTGCTCTAACTAAAGGCATGTCATCCTGACCAATTAATCAAATAAAAAGGGGGTGTGGCAAAAGCTCTCAAAATTATTATGTATCTCTATGTACCTGATGGAAACTGCACTCACAAGACTGCACCTGCACAGGAGTTCATATAATAACAACTATTTATGCAGAAAAAAGAACTAGGAAACAATGTAATTAAACTTGTCATGAGTTGATGAGTTTAATCTGCCTTTTTACAAATAAATACCAAAACATTCTACATCTTCAGCTAAGTGTCATTGTCTAACTCCTTTCTGTTTACAATCTAAATAAAAGTATTTGTCAGATAATAAAAAGTCAAGAAAGTCACAAAAATTAAATCTTTGCCATGGTATACCTGTAGTAGCTAAAATTCAGTTCCAGCAACCATGTTCTGACTGACATTCTACTCAAGAACTCATATCTTATCTTATCTTTTTGGTAATAAATTCTTATATAGTAAATGGTGTGAGGTAAAATGGTGTGAGGTTTTCACAACAACAACAACAGGTAGAGTTCCCTACATTATCAGGACCACAAGGACCAAGCAATAAATTTTCTAGCCCTGTTTTATATATTTTTATTTGTTGCTCCTACAATCAGAAAATGGCAGCTGAAAACACTTTGGCAACAGAATCCCTGCTCTTTAGTGGTATTATACCTCATTGGAGTTACCCTCACAATAACTGCATACCAGCAACAATTACACCCTTGGTTGAGGTGTCTTTCAGCCCAGATTGCATCTCTATGCAGGCAACTGTCAGATGGTGTGAGATGATCCTGCACCATGTCCAAAACAACCCTAACAACTAGCAATCAGATGGCTATTATGTCTACCACAAGCCTGTCACAGTTGTTTAGGCGCTTTTTTGCAGGTACAGTTGAATGATAAAAGAAAAGGTGAGTAAGTAAAGGAGAATGTCAAACACAAGATAAAGGCTAAAAGACAATCCGAAAAAAACTCAGCTAGTGCATTTCCAAATCCACACTCTCCGAGACTGCCAGACAGAAAGAAAGGGCGCAGACAATTAGTGCCAACATTAACATGGGCAATGGCAACAGAAGGAGCTGAGAGGCACACACAGCCAAGAACATAGTGAGACTAAATCAGGAACAAGGGAAGGAAGCTAAGCTGTCCACCACTTCACATCTCCACAGAAACAAGCCACACGAATGTATGCTAGAGACAAGACCACACCAATGGTCCATGAGTCAAAACTAAAACAAAGAACAAGTGTTTTAGAGATCAAAATGGGGGCAGTCTAGACTATGGGTGTATTCCTAAATGTTTGTTGGGGGTTGTAAAGACAGAGAAATACCTTACATTATGAGTGAAGAAATGATTAATGACAGAAGGGCATGAATTAATTAAAGGTACACAATAAAACTTGCCACTTGCTGTTTCTATCTACCATTCCTTCATTTGCTAGTGTTTTTATTGTGAAAAAATAACCTAAAAATCATGCATTCTTACTGTGAGCAGTGACACCTCTCTACAGGTCTGACAAGCTGACTAGTTTCCCCAGTGAAGTTTGTCTAACGTCTAAATCATGATAATTACTATATGGTCATGGTGTGTACAATTTATTTGTAAAAGTGGGAAAATTTGTCTTTTTTTGTTGTAATGCAATAAGATTTGAGCTATAGAATATTGCACTTACATCGTGCATTGTTGGTTAATATTACTATTAATTTGTTGCAGCCTTTTTTAAAGTAGTTTCAATATTAATGCTTATCAGAATATTTATTTGTAGCAATACACTGTGCTTGAAAATGTGTTACTGCGTAGATCTGACCTGTGTCACCTGCTTGTCTCCGTGGTGTAGGTAGGTTAATATGATAATGTAAACATTCTATTCAAAGCAATAACATGTCTATACACACAAGCATTGGGCAGACATTTACACAGTGTACCATTAAATAAATGTATAAAGGATTTAACATCCAATTGGTTTTGGTTAAATGAAGATTGAGAAAAATATATCAAAAAATACTGTACCAAAGCAGTTTGTCTTATGGGGCACGAACGTCTTACAGGCAGCAGAGATCTGAGGCTCCGCACTCAGCAATGCCTTGACAATGAGATCTTCCACCTGTCGCATCAACACTGGAACACAGTTATGAAGACCAATTAAGATCATAACATCTAAGGCATATTACTGATTAGAACACCACCACTCAAACATACATGTTGTGTCCTTCCCTTCCTGCTTCAAATAGCGTAAAACAGCACTCATACTCCATTTGTTCCCATAATCCTCCACTTCAGGGTCATCACAGCTAAAGAGGAAAGGGTTAACTATGGTAATTGATTGTAATTAGTACAAAAATCAACATGGTGATTACCTGACATAATCGCTGCTCTTTTTGTTCACGCTGTAGTTTGTAAGATGCATAAAGTTGTTTTTGATGTTTTTGGATGTGCGGTCATACTTTACAGTAGCAAATCTCAAAACAGGAAAAAGAAAATCAGTTAACTCATTGTCTGATAAAAAATTAATTTGACTTTTGAAAATACCAAGTTCACATAATTGACAATTCTTTACTGTGTGCTAGACCCACAAAAACCAATGGAATGCTAGCAGATGGAGAACTGATTTATTGCTATGTTTGACAATAAGGCAGACAAGAGGGCTGTGTTCTCTTACTGTATCTGTCAGTAGAGTGATGGGGTAAGCCAATTAATTATATCAACTATTTAAGTGTCTGAAAACATCAAATATAATTGATAAACAATTCATCCATGCCATTGTTACAAAAGAATTGCGGCCACAGAGTCCCAATGAGATGTCATCTGTTAATAATCAAATAATCAGGAGGCATATCTCCCAAATGAGACAATAGATAGCTTTGTTCTACCATCTCTATGAAGCCTCTTTTGGAGAGATTTTACTGCCATCTTGTGGTGGTCATCTTCTGTTCACTGATCGCTTTTCCAGTGACCACATATTCAGTGCCAGACCAGTGACTAAGAAGTACTGTGGTTAAATTGTTTGCATGTATAAGTTACATTTTGGGAAAAGAAAAGTTTCACCACCACAAAAGCATGATTTGAAAGCATAAATATTCACCTTGCCAGGCCTTCCTCGTAAACATATATCAGTAGTGGATCATATGAAGTCACGAGTACATATAAACGCATATCAAACTTAAAATCTGCAAATACAAAGTGGAAGAAAACATTTATGTTTTTCAATATTTCAAAACTTCTCTAAATAGAGGAGTATATGAAACCATCTCACCATCTATAAGCAAAGGGTTGTGAATATAACGGGAGACCAAGATGTTTTCATCCATTGAAATCTGGTTTGGCTGTGAAAAGTAAGAAATCAAAATGTCAGAATTGGTTAAATATAAGTTATTTTGAAATTATTATACATTAAAAATTTTAAAAACAAAAAGTGACTGAAAATTGTCTAGATGTGGTCAGTTTTCTCTATAGCTCTGTAAAACACAGTTGAGTGTGGGAGATGGGTCATTTATGAGGCTGAAATGTGTTGCAGGTGGTGAAGTAAAGAAAGGGGCGAGAGCAGGGGGGCAGTGCACCGTCACTGCTGGCTACAGTTCAGAGAAAAGCCAAACTTTAAAAAAATGACTGTATTTCATTCTTCCCTACAAATATCTCTCTGACATTCTTTCCACTGTTTCATAAAAATGCCTCAGAAAAAAAAAATCTTAGAAGAAAAGCATATGTTTTCCAAGAGTAGTTTCTTCAGAGGCCTGTGCTTTGAACGTTTGTGATTTACTCTGCAAAGTCTATTAATGTCTAATTCTCTCTGTGAAGACAGCTGTTTAAGTGCAACTCCCCACACAAAAGCCATGTGAGACTCCATCCATCCATACACTCTCTACACAATTCTCTTTTATGTGAATTAGACTAAACATCTAATAAACTCATTCTAGTCTAGACTTACATTGCTAACTAAATAAATGCCTCGTCCTCTTGAGGATGCTACGGGCTTGATGATCCATGGTCCCTTGTCCTTTGAAAAATAGCCTAAGATTAAACAGAAAAAAGTTCATTTGTCATATGCCTTAGAATGAACATGAATGAACGTTTGGGAACAGAAAGACTTACTACAGAAATCTTGATACTCAGATGGAAGCACAAATGTTTGAGGAACAATATGAAAGTTTTTGAAACCGTGGGCCTGCTGCATCCGTTGGATATTTTTGTAAAGGCGATCTTTGCGTGTCAATTCATACGATCTGAAAAGTGAGCAGGGGAGCAGATATATAGCACTTCACAACTCTCTGACACTGACAGAACAAAAATATACACAAAAGCAATAGGTCGCCCTCTGCCCGTCAATATGATTCATTCATGTTTCAACAAGGCACCTTTCCAACCTAAATGTGCTTTGCTTTGGGGTAGCCAACAAACACACTGCCTGTACTAAAGGATTTGAAACCTCTCACCGGCAATATTTATAACACTGACAAGAGCCACGATGGGCTTTCTTTTCAAAGTTACCTTGGAAAGTGGTTGACCTTCTGGAAGTCTTGAAGGCCACGGAGGATGTAAGGCTTTAGGTGAGATCCAGTCCACATGAGGTTGAAGTCATTACTATTTGGGTGCACCTTTAAGTAGACACAGGGATGGAATTAATAAACCACAATGTTATATATAAAGTGCCTGTCTAGTTTCTACTCTTTAAACCATCTTAAAACTCAGGACAACTTACATGACATCATCTTATTGTTTTATTTGTAGTTGAAATTTTGCATGACCGCTTGATGTTGAGAGAAAAGCCAGATGTTTGCAATAAAAGCAGTGGTACACGCTCATCTGCTTTTGAAGAGTTAGCAGGAGTCAAGAAGCACTCAAATAAAACAAAAAGATTTAATTGTAACTGCTTAAGAAGACAAATAGCGGGGATTGTCTGCTGTCATGCAGTGGAATTATTGTTATTGAGGTCATTTTATTTTTATTCCTCAGATCATTCCCAGGCTTTGACATTATCAGTGAGAGGAAAAATGTCCAATCTCACAAAGGAAAGAGGCACATAAATAGCAACTTGGAAAAACAATGTTGGCCAGATTTAAGCCAGTCTGTAAGATTTATATGATTTAAATGACATTACCTCATGGAATCCATGATTGGTGAGTAATCCTCGGACCAGGCGGCTCTCTGTACGCACTATCTTAAAGGCCATCTTGTAGCGATCTTGGAAAAAGACAAATGTTGTGGTTTTTTACTTTACTGAATGTATATTTTGCCATAAAACAAATTAATCAGTCAATCATATGTTTACTAAATAATTCATTCACTTCCACAGTACCTCCAATTGAGCAAATTCTGTCATCTTTTGAAACAATGGCTTCAGGGAAAAACATGAGAATGGGAATCGTCTTGCTGGTGCCACTCCAGGCAATGCAGGGAAGATCTCTTGTTGATAGACACACATGACCCAAAATGTAGTTAATATTTTATATACAACAATCTGCCACAAAGGGGAAGAATTTCATTCTTTTTTGGTTTTGCAAATGACTATTTGTTGCTGTAAGAATGCATTTATTTTTATTATATATAGTTTATAAACGTGCAAACTCATGTACAAACTATGTTGTTTAAAAAATAGTTTATGTTAGTTACTAGTATATTATTGGTAAAAAAAAAACAAAAAACATAAATTGTTAATAAGATGCATTTTATAATGAATTGAATTGGACAACTATTTTCTCAATAGTGTATAGTTAAAGTTACATACCATTTAGCATTTACAAAGCATTTATCTTATGAATAATACATGATCTGTCTTTCATGGGGTGTCACTGCATTGAGAAACTTCATCATCTATATAGCTTGCCTGTTTCTCCCTGTACCACAAAAAGTAATTTGACCTTTGCATTATTTAGTGGTCTGGATTTCTGATGAAGTACTAAGGATGAGTACAGAGCACAAGTACAGATATATTATTTAACAAGCTGAAAATTGATCCAAGTTACACAAGGGCAAAACAACCGTATGAGTTCATACAGGTGGAACACATTTTAATAAATTGTACTGGTGCATCTTGACAAACAATATCAAAACCATCAACTGCTATTCTAAAACAATAAATTAGATTTCAGAGCACAGAGCACAACTGTGAGCTTGTGTAAAAAGAAATATGCACTAGATAGCTATAGCTTGAGTTTACACGATTGCTATATTTCTGATTCATTCAGGTAAAAATAATAATATCTGCTCAAGTGTGTGGAATGTAGACTTACTCATGCTCATCATCTGAGGACGATTCAGAGTCTTCCTGATCCCGGGTGACAGCTGGCATTTCGCAGTGAAAAGAAGACGGGAAAAGGTGAAAAGCTCAAGGAATGTCTTGCTTTACTTCGGCATCAGACTCCTACACAGAATACAGCCATATGAGTCATACAACGATTCTTCTCTTGTTACATCCTTTACTATTAAGTACTGCATTATAAACATCTTCAAATAATTGTATTTGTGCAAAACATTTCCTTTTTCCGTCTTGCTTGGGCAAACACTTCAGCTTAACGTTACTACATTTGTTACACATTAATTAACAAATCACTAAGCAGCGAACAGTAGTCGTTACAGGCAGCTAAGCTATTGAACACATATTTCGCTAAATTAAAAATGAAACATACATTTTTCACATGCAGTGATTGCTGATTTACCTTGGAAATTGGACATCTAAAGATGACACAATCTTTGGACCAATGTACACAGCATTTTTCTTTGAGAAAACATCTAAAAACAAGCAGTAGTTTCCTTATTTTTAGCGCTTGCTACTTGCTAGCAATGGTTTGGCAAGTAATCATCACCGTTAATCCTCCTGGTTACTACAGCAAACGGTAACAGAGCATTCGCAATTAGTGTAAATGCGATTTAAGTTCAGACTGAAAATTTAATCTATGTCTGTACATATTAAGGTTTTGGTTGCACAAAAAATATAGCATATGTCATTTTGGAATTCACAAACTATGACAATTTGGAAGATTAAACGTCCAAGAGTACGTAAGAGGTATTAAGTATTTTAATTCATTTACACTCTTTGAGTGGCCACAGCCAGGCTGCAGGTGATTGGCTGACAGGAGAATAAGGCGGGACCTTGTGCTCAAATGTCAAATGGTCAGAGTGGTGTGATTGGATGGAACCATTTTGGAGCTTTCTAATTGGAGAAAAAAAACAGCCCAACAGAGGAGGCGTAACACACAGCTGCTTTCTGAAGAAGAAAAAACACTTCAGGATTCCATTTACCTGTCCAGTTTTGGTCGTTACATGTGTATCATCTAATTTTGAAGGCGCTCACAGGTAAGGTATAGCATAAGACTTTGTACCAAAGACTAATGAATCTAAAATGAACGCAAAAATCATGCACGTCCGGCTGCTGTGTTATATGATCAGTCACCTGTTTGTAATCTGTTAGTGACGAGGCGACTAGTTTTACTGACCAGTGTCGAAACATACACATTGCCCAGATTTTAGCCTGGTCTGAGCCCAGTTTAGTCCTGATCTAATCCTGGTACGCGTACAATGTTAGCATTAAATAATGCCCTTTGTTTTGGCAGGTGCGCCTCTCTCACCCATAGGCAGTGATGAGTCGCTTTCTGAATGTGCTGAGGAGCTGGTTGGTGATGGTGTCTGTCATTGCCATGGGAAACACGGTGCAGAGTTTCAGAGATCACAGTTTTCTATCAGAAAAACTGTACACTGGAACCCCAGAGTATGGTATACTCCCACTGACTTTTGAACAAAGACATAATTTATCCTTTGTAGTTTCAGACCATTATCATTAAATAAATGAAAACAAATGTATGTTAATGGGTTCTGATTCTTATTATTATGCTATTACATCTAAGCCTAGATGTTTTGTTTTTTTTTCACAGTAAATGGTCTTCAAGCTCGGACATTTGGAATCTGGACATTACTGTCATCCATCATTCGATGTGCTTGTGCTATTGATATCCAGAATAGAACGTAAGTCTTCTACTCACATTTCCAGTAAAGCTGAATTTGTTTTATCCTGTTGACCTGTGTTTGTGTACAGATTGTACCACATCACTTTATGGACATTTGTTTTGGCATTGGGTCATTTTTTGTCTGAGGCCTTCATTTACAAAACTGCACCACTGACTATTGGTGTCATGGCTCCTCTTATTGTGGCAAGTAAGTAATTGCATTTTTGTATGACAGCATGTTTAATAGGGAATAATAATTAAAAATGGTAATTTATGTGGGTTGCAGGTTTTTCTATTATTGGGATGCTCATAGGTTTCCAGTGTTTCCCAGAGACACAGGAGGACATTGGAGCACGACAAAAAAAAAGGAACTGAATCCCACAAAAGCATTTTACTTTAATTCTTGGAGCTCCCCAGTATTGTACTGTGGATGGATCTTACTGCCACTTGCCTTGAAGAACAACTGATGTGAACGCCTTTCCTACTGTACTTCAATAAGATTCATATGATTATATGTGGTTTTTTTATGAGGAGTTTGTTCATTTTCATACTCAAACTCAAAATAATTAGAACGTGTACTATGCATTTTAATTAAAAGTCCATTTTTATTAAATCTGTATGTGGCAAGTGTATAGTTCAGCAAGACTCATTATCTGTGCTTATTTTGGTAATTCACTGGGCAGTGGGCAGAATAGACATTGTCTCTTAATATGGTTTTATTTTATTTTAATTAATCATTACCTATTATGAAAATAGCTACAGCTTTCCTTTAGCAGTAATAATAACATTCTGTAGAATAAAGACAAAAAGGTTAAAAAAAAAAAGATAAATAAAAAGGCCATTGTTGCCAAATCACATCAATGTATAGACTACACAATGCTCATTTCAACATTAGGCACAGACAATTTTGTTAAGTTGTTCAAAATGTGTTAAAAACACCATTTGATTTTGCACAACTTCAAACAATTCCCCGTAAAATACAGTACATTGGTACAGACACATCCACCATCCAAAGCCCTACATTTGTCAGTAACACATAAAAAAACAAAATAAAAACTAAGTTAACTTATTGATGTTGGTGGGCAATACAATTATAACCCAATATTGCAAACAGATAAAGCAGATCACTTACGAATATATTATGGCATCAAAAGTATGCAGGCAATGCATAGCATCATCACTAATTCTGTGTATAATGATCCTGAGTGGATACCACTGTCAGAGCACCCATAACTTTAAACATCACTACATGGTCAGTAAACTGTGTAAATAAAAGTAGATCCTCTGTACAAACATTACAAAGGCTCACAGTCAATAATATATTGCACAGACAAAAAGAGCCGGAAGAACACAGATAAAGTTGTATTCTGGCTCAGGGAGAAGGTAAATGTTGAGGTCAAAGTGCAGTTTGCAGATTGAATTACAATGTGCTACAGTGTGCTACTGAGCTTAGTCTGAAGTTGTGTTGCTTATACATTTTATTTGTGCATTTGTGAGGTCTTATCTTCGCCAAAACTTTGGGTTTCTGGTGAGAAGAATTCTTCAGCCGTAGCTCCTTCAGTGTTCAGTGTCTAGTCAGAAAGAAAAGTGATTCAATTAGTTTATGAAGCAATTCAAGAGTCATTCTTCTATTTCCCCTTCATCCTGGTGCACACAGATTATGGAAGAATGGACATTATCACAGTAAGGCGAGTATAAATTATAAAACATAAACTTAATGTGTTACCAATAACCAACTATGTCTTAATGTCTTAAAGCAAATTACTTTGTCAATCTGTTGCTCTGCAAAACAGATATAAATGCTAAAAAGCATCACATATATTACAATGTGTGTACAAAAACTAGACACATCACCTCTTTAGAGTGGCCCGTACCTTATAAGGTAAAAGTTTATTTTTAAGGCCGCCAGGGGGCGCTGCAGGAAGTGCCACCATAATCCTGTAATGAAGAAGACACAGGGCCTGCAGGCTGCAACAACAGCTTTCAAATCACACATCTGAGGAATCTCAATGAACAACTTCATAATGCACTGCCACACCAGACCTATGTCACCAGGGATATAACTGCCCTTAAGCAAGCCAAGGGGTTTTCTACCCAGTTAGGAAACAGCCAGTTAATCCATAGCAGCTCATTTTACACTTGCCAACTTAACTGTGTATTATTTCCCCATTATAATTCAAAGCAAATATATTATTGCTAAAAACGTGGCACTGAGTACGTTTCCAGAATGTTATTATGACCACCACAGGTATGGGCCGATAATAAAGATACTTCTATTAAAACTTGGGTGCAGACAGTAAACAAACAACACACCTATAATTTCAAATATATCCAGGCAAATAGGTATTGCTCGCATGCTGTCAGACAAAACCATCTGCACTTCCATAAACCAATGAAAGTAAGTCAGAAAAGTCCCATTGCAACTACATGCCCAAAATTGTTCATGCATCTGTCCAAAGCCATACAATCCAGAAAATAGCAGAACAAGTCTTGTTAAAGTGCATTAAAGTAACAAGCAAAAAGGATAGTGCCAGTGCAAACTTACACTCCCCTCATAAAGAGAGTGTGCAGAGAGGGTACATACTCACACTCACTGTCTGCACTGGATTCTGTGTATTGGCTTTTAGTCTTCGTAGATCTGCTTTGATAAGTGCTGCCATAGCAATAATAAACAAGATGTAATTAGTTGAGCATGTTTACATAAGATGAATAAACTTTTTCACATAATAGTGGTAGTATCAAGTTTAAGACTGGATCAAGAGCTACAAGTAGCGGTTTTCCAAGTAGCCACTAGAGGGCAGTACCACAACAGTTTACAAAATCCAGATTGAATGTTTTTAGTTTTTATAGTCACTAATTACAATGTGTACCTGTTATTGCTGTTCCAATAAGTAAGAAGACAGCCAAGAACATATTACCAGAAAAAGTGCCCCATATATCACTAATCTTTCCTTGTGATATGGTGAAAATAATACCAAAGATCTGAAATAAAAAAGAAAAATGTTAAGAAAATGACAAACAAAGCTACATTTTATATTTTTACATACCTGAGCTGAACAGTTGAGCAAACCTGATGAAGTTCCCTCAGACTCTGGAAATGTTAGCTCCACAGCAAACTCATACCCCAGGGGTAGGAAGCCAGTCATAAAAAATCTGTACAGAGAGAAAATGTAAACGTTAATATATGGAATGAGTACAATAAATACACATTCCCTAAACCAGTGTGTGTCTCTCTGGGAAATACACCAAAAATAAATCATATTAAGAAAACTTTTTGAAGGGACTATTGCCAGTGTGTTAAGCCTGTGAATGATGTCAAAGTCAGTTTGGAAGGTGACCCACCCTAAAACACCAGCTGTCACAAACACCAACCAAAGATGACCTAAATGTAACGTGAAGGCAAACAGTAGCATCCCTGAGAGAGTGAGGATGTACACGGCCACAGTGGTCTGTCTGCAAACAACCCAGAACACAGAAACATACAGTACATGTTATTCAAATACATTTAGCCTGAATGGAATGGTGTATTGATTAAAAGTGTGTCTGGAGCATTTGAAAAACACCAAAACGATTTTCACACAACTCAACAGTCAACAACCTTCCGAACAGCCCCTTCAGTGTAGTGTTTTAAGTGCCGTCTTAAGACCCACTTTTATTCTCTGGCTTTAAACACCACATGAGTTGTGTGTTCCCCTGTATCATTTATTCAGTTTTTCTTTATTTTATTGTTTTTTTTATGTATTACTATTTTAAGCTTTTGCTCTAATTTGATTTCACTGGTTTTATTGTTTTAATCTACTATGATTCAATCTGAGAGTTTATTTTTTATTACTATATTATTGTTGTTACTGTGCATTTGTTCAGCAAACTGAAATGTGCTATAGAAAAAAGATTGGATTGGAAAAAGTCTTACTTGTAAGTCTTGGTCTTATCAAGCCAGATGCCACATATGAGGGACCCAACCATACCAGCAATGACAATAGTCAGACCAATTCTCCCAGCATTCACCTCTTCACCCTTGTTTAAAAAAAAAAGGCTAATATACACAAGTAAACAAAGCAAGGAACAAGGAAGAATGCACATTTGGAGAAGCATAGTAAACTGGAGCTAAATATGCAGACTTAAAACCCTCCTTCTATACACTTGTGTGTAATTTTTAAACCCCTTTGATCAAAAATATTACTACGGAGTATTCTCCTTCTTTGCTAAGCGTGTCACATTATGCTTGTTTGGAGACTGGCTTACATTATCATTTTAGTTTATTTTTTCCTAAGATAATCCAGGATCGTGAGTGGATAAAATTCCTAATAAGTCATGTTCTTTTGACATGTTGGTACACAACAACTGATTACTGGGAATACTGGGACTTACAGGAAAGTGGTCAAGAATTATCCGGTTCAG
>KN498115.1:0-13664 GCA_000787155.1 Scartelaos histophorus | reverse complement strand
GAATCAGCTGCTGTCGTTCCAGTTTCAACTCCTCAATCTGGGCTTTCAATTCAGAGTTTAGCATCTCTAGCCTCTCGGATTCCTGTGAGAAGGTAATACAGATCAGTAATAGCTGATATGATTCTTAAGAGAAAATATATAGTGTATTTCATACTTTTTGTAGATAATCTGTTCTTTCCTTCTTTTTGTTTCGACATCGAGCAGCTGCTACTTTGTTTTTTTCTCGCCGCCTTTTCCTTCGTTCTTCTTCCTCATCTCTCTAAAAAGAAAGATTTTTTTTTAGTATAAATTATTCTCATTTATCTGTGATCTTAAAAACAGCAGTAACAATAGTCTGTCCGTAGGCTATTAATACAAGAATACATAAATGCACATTTCATGGAAGCTTTGAAAATGGCAAAATTATAATATAATTAATAAAATAAAAATAAAAAATTTAAATCCATGCCTAAACTACAACATGAATAGTTGCTGCAGTTTTCATCATTTGGATTTAGTGAATATCATGTGCAATTCATATATATTCCACAAAAGGAAAGATGGATCACTAGTTTTCTGTATCAATATATCGATCAGTTTTATTATCATGACATGGACAAGTTTAAATACTTGTAGCTATGCTGTTCGTTTCCTCCTTACTTCTGATTTGATGACTAGAGGTCTCTTTCCAAGGCTGCCCAGGATGTGCAGAGGAGAAAAAAAAGTCCCAAACTCCTGGAGGTCACCATACTTGAGCTTGTCTGTCAGTGTGGTGGCTGAGATCCCAGCCAGTGGGCCGAGGCTGGGCAAAGAGCCTGCTGTCACAGAAGGATCTGGGATTTGTCCTGGCATTGTGTCAGACTGAGGTGTGACCACAGCTAGGGTAAAGAAAGCAATGGGAAACACATTAATAAATAGGAAATGTTTGGACATTACCTAGCCCTGCTGAATGAACTGCAGCAGTTAGTAGGCCTCTTATAGTATTAGTATAATATTAGTAAACCATCAAAATTAAAATAGCCTAGTTTAATTGGTGTTGTGGAAATTTAGCAATTTAAAACAAACAGAACTGTAACATTAACTGAAAATGGCTGCGTAAATTCTTTGAGAGATTTGACATGACAAAAATATCATTATCACAGTAATCTATAGGCTACATTATTAAACAAGACATTTGTGGCTTTCAGATTAATGGCAAACCACGCGCAAAGGCCATTGGTCAACGAGAAAGCGGAAGTTTTTCTTCAGTGCGGCATTCACCTTACGTAACTTTGTCATTTTGGAAGACAACTGCAGTGATAGTGTTGCAGCTTTTCATTGCTCGAGGCTTTGCTTTAAAGTTAAAACCATGTCATCATAATAATGAAACACAACTCTCACTAGCTAAAATACGAGACTAAGAACGCTGTGTCCTCAAATTGCTTGCACAACGCGCGTCCATACGAGCATGTAGACAAAAGAAATGCTCTTGGCTGAAGTAAGCGAACAGAAAAGCCCAACTAAGGTCGCCAAAGTGTTCGAGACAAAACGTCTAACAAAAAATACAAGTGATCTGTGCTGCTTTGCCGTTTCACAAACTCCGCTCATTATGGCCAATGCGAGGCGTGACAATAAAGTGTTCAGTGCAAAAATGCTGCGTTCGCCTCCTGAAGACTTAAGTTTTACAAACCTGACTTTGATCCCAGGTGCAACAAATGTCCTTTCTTCTGGTCAGCTGAGGGTCGAGAGTAGATTTTAAAAAGTGGAAATCGTTGCATCAGCTCGATTTTTAAATGTGCTCCAAATCTGGGAGGATTTGGGAATGCGGAAATTAGGCTATGCCAGCCAAACGTAAGCGGGGATGTAAAAAGTGCAAACTGGGGGCAGAAGCGGGGAAGTCGCGCCGCTCCTCCCATAAAGAAACACTGATGCTGCAGACTGACTGCAACGACACACTACGGCTATGTGGCTGCAGCCAAACACCTCCACTGTGAACCAAGCAAGAGGCAAATACAAAGACCAAACACTATTGTCAGCGTACATTTATTGTAGAGATATTCAGCAGCATTGATTAGCAATCAGTGCCGTTTTAAAAGTTAACAAATAAGTTAAATCCAAAGGGTAAAAAAATAAATAATAAGGTACATCTTGATAGATATATAGTACTGTAAATAGCACTGGATGTTTTCATGGAAAACTTTTAACATTTTAACAATGAGATCAAACCACAATCAATGACATTGAGGTATGCGGGTATTTATGGATGGGTGTAATAGAACATTTACAGCAATCTATACACTGTAGACACTATAAACACAAATACTGTAACATTAATGTCCACATTATATCCTAGATCTAGTAAAAGATCAAATATATATGAGCCTCAGAATTATGTGATATTCTCAGCATGCATTTTAAAAATACATGTTCGTTCAGTCCTGTTCAGTGAACGCCATGCTTTGAGCTACATCACTCTTTTTGCTGTGTATCTGGAAAAAACATCATATGTTTGTCACACACAAGACATTTCATGAGTGTATTACAGCATACTGTAGTAAATACTATTTCCAATTCAAGAATCAGAGAGCTGAGAAAGGTCATTTTCCCTTGTCGATTATAAGGCTAGAAGAGTTGGGGAGTTGAGGATATCTACAGACTCGGCTTTGCCAGTGCCAGCTTTATGGTTGTCTAGTTCGTCTGTAAGTGAGTCCAGCTCAGGACAAGCAAACGTGAAGACAGACAGGTAGCTGCTGCAGGTTGGAGTGGAGGTCACCACAGGGGTGCTCAGAGGCTCCAAATCATTGGAAACAGACTTGTATAGCGTTTCCCAGTCCGACACCCCAAGAGAGCTGCTCAGATCTATGTCTGGCACCGACCGAGCTGTCTCCATTGGAGTTTTCTCCTCAAGACTGGGCAGCATATTGTCCAGGAGCCCCTCCTTAAGGTCCAGAGATGGTTCTAGATCGCATATGTTGATTTCTGCACTGGAGCACAGCAAAATATTTGAGTTCCCAGAGATGGCTGTGGACGGATCACTGGGTATGTCCATGTCCTGTAGTGAAGGTGCCTCCTGGACGCTATCCTCTGGAAGCCTGTCCTCGCCTGCGGAGGACAGGAGCTCTGGAGATTCTGTCGACTCCTGGAAAATAGACTCCATTTCCTCTGACATTTGGCACACTGGTTTATGTGTGGCGAGGATAAATTCAAGGCGTTCTTTTTCTTTGAGGAGGATGGCTATTTCTGTCTCCAGCGCTGCTTTTTCCTCCTCCAACTTGTCGGTCTCCTTTATATAAACAACATCCAGAATCATCCACATGGGAAACACACAGTAGGTGCAAACGACAACTGACTAAATGCATCACTGTTTACTTACAGCTTGCAGTGTGTCTGTCAGTTCTCGCCGTCTGTTGCGACACTTTGCTGCAGCCATTTTATTCCTCTCCCTCCGTATCCTCTTTTTCTCTTCCTCCTCTGGAGACAGCTACCATGGAAAAGAATAAATTTGGTTTCTTTAATTGAAATTATATGCTTCATACTGTGTCAATCCACAATTTAAAGAATGGCAAAAGCATGTTTTGCTGCAGTGCGTCTAAAAATAGACCATTGTTGCAGACTTGCTGTGACCTGAATACAAATTGCCTGCCTAAGAAAGGCTATGTGCCAGCACACGACACTAAAGAAGCATGCACAATGGCACTGTTGCACACAAGGAATTCAGATTGACATATGTAAATTTATAATATTGACTGGTTTGGCCAATAGAAGAAGGGCTTGAGCTGAGCCACCCTACCTGCTCTGCTTTCCCCTTTCTGACAGCAGTCTTTCCTTTATTCCCGCCCGTTTTGGGTGTTGCCTTGTTCAAGCTTTGCGGTTCATTGGCTTGTTTGTTTCCCAGAGATGGAGAGGCAGATGCAATAATGGTAGGCTGCACCATCCACTGAAAGTCTGGGGTAGAGGAAATTGCAGTGACTGTTGGAACAAACGGAGTGTCTTGACACACCTCCTGAAAGAAATGATATAACACCCATAATGACAAAAAGAAAAAAAATCAGTAGCACTAACCTGTAAAATATTTATTACATAGGCTATGTCTAAACTAATTCTTTAAACAAAAAGGTAGTGTGTAGACAGAGGATTTCCTATGTAACCAATTACATTTTCTTGAAATATATCCAACCAGAAATAGCCCTCTCCAGATCAATATTTGACTTTATCATTGTCTCTGACGTCAACACTGACGCAGAGCTGCTGTGGAGTCTCCTGAATGGATTTATTTTTCTCAATGAACCGCTGCATCGACACGCTCACATTTGGTCCCAGGACGTCGGAGTCATAACAAAACCACACGCACGGCTTTGATCGACCATTATTCCTTGTAAGCCATATATTTGCTTGAGAAAATGTGTGAATGGTGCAAAAACATTTCTAAAATAAATTAAACGAAAGCAGTTGGCTATATGAAACCCTTTTAAATCCTGTAACCATCCCCCACACAAAGCATAAGCGTGGCCCAGTGTTTGTGAGGGTACATGTAAGAAACGGCTTTATAGGCCAACATATGTGTGAAGACAATACCTTTGCGCTGCTTTCAGATGAGGAGGTTGGAGAGCTCGCCTCCTCCAGTGTCTTCTGGCCCAGTGTCCCGGTAGGAGAGTCTGGCCGGCAGGTGGGAGACATAGCATCCATGTCAGACGGAGGCTTCATAGAACACAACGGAAGAGATGTAATCCTGATCAGTATCCAGTGATGCTGTGGCTTTCCGCTGGGCAGAACGGCACGGGTTCTCCTCCAGGTATATACCTGGTAACTGGACGACTAGAATGCAAGCCCCTCCTTTTATGCTCTGCTAGAATTTTATGAATGAACTAAGACTGTACCATCCAGTGTGGGAGGGGTGCACAGTCAACAACAGGCCTACATCTCCAGATCAACACAAATGTTTTTTCCTCGACATGTTATAATATACATCAAGGCGATTGGTTAATTTAATAAAATATGTATTTTTTTCATCAAAATGTAATGATTCACAAGCTAAAATGGCACCTTCCTTTTCATTCACAAAAATGTCGTCCTCATGAAATGTGATGTGAGAAACGTTATCCTATTTTTATCCTTTTCAATGCCATATTTCTTGAACAATGGCAACTAGACAAGACTGTATGCGTACATTTTTATTTGTAAATAAATAATATCGGTCGACGACAAAGCTCATTTCATTACAAAAAATCACTATTTTCTTGCAAGGTCTAAGAACTTTGCGAGCTCTTCTCTTCAGTCTTCCGCCAAGTGTCGGTGAATACAAAACGCACTTGGACAGTGATATGAAGATGCTGAACGCGTGGGGGCGGACAGATCACGTGAAATTACATCCTTGGCCTCATGCATCCATACCATTGACAAAAAGACACGACTATGGACATTTCCATTAGCTATGGTGTCTATAGCTACTTCTCTCGTTTTACTTTGCTTAATGAAACGTCAACCATAACTAGAGCTTATGCTCTTTGTCTTTCTGCTTTGATTGAACAAAAAAAAAAATAAACTAATCTATTTCCATAGTTGCCAAGCTTTGTACATTCGTCTGAGCTTTGTCAGGTTGGGTCTTTGTAATCTCTGCAAGAAAAAAAATAAATATAGATTTGATACAATGAGCTAGTGCGCTATATAAATAAATAAAATGTGTGTGTGTGTGTGTGTGTGTGTGTGTGTGTGTGTGTGTGTGTGTGTGTGTGTGTGTGTGTGTGTGTATATATATATACACACACACACACACACATTCTTCTTTTGCAAACATTTTTGTCTCTCAACATTTTACAATATGATATTGAATGTTACCTTCTCCTCCTTGTCTATGTGACGGAGGTCCACAAGCGGTGCAATAGAAGGACGTCCGTGGGCACACTGGAAAGGCAGCTGGCAAGCTGACAAAGAGGCTACCAGGCTGAAGCACTCATTTTTATTCAAGATGTCATTAAATTTGATTGCCCCTGATAAATAATAAGATTATAGCTGTAAAGAATGTATTAAGTAGAAATATTCAGAAGAAGCTAAGGAGTAGCATACCATGACATGCAAAAGAGGCCAGCACTTTTTGCACAGTGAGGGGCAAAGTTGCTCTCAATCTACCAGCTGAATGGAGCAGCTGAAAAAAAAGAACAATGCTAAATCACAAGTATACCAAAAGCATATGCAATTTATGGTTACCTCGATTTGCTCTCGAAGATATTCCTGAGAATTACAAAAGCAAGTGAGCTACAGTAAGCATTAAATCTGATGCATATCAGAAAAATAAAAACTGTCATCAACTTTACCTCTGTTAAAGGTTTGATTACAGAGGGTCTGCCCCGTCTTCGTTCATTTATATCCTTTTCTGTAAAACACAGTGGTACCTTTCCTATGAAAATCCTGGAATCTTCTGTCTGTGAGAATGTTATTTCCAATCCCAAACTCTTTAAATGCGCTTGACAAGACCTGGGGAAACATGGGTTATAAGAATAGTAGTACTATGTTTAGGTTGTGTAAAACATGTATGTTTTGATGGATGGTGTATCACCTAAGAATTCTTTGCTCTTCTAAGGCCAAGTTGACTTCCAGTGGAGGAGAAATAATGGATGAAGACAACCTTTTTCCCCCTGGAGTATCGGAGTCATCTTCATAGGCATCTAAGGTTTTAAGTAAATTTGTCACTTCAATTTACAGCTATTAATCTTTTAATGAAGATATAATAACTGTATTCATTTCTTACCAGCTATAAGATTTTCAAGACGGACACGTTCATGTGCAGCATGTTGATCAATGAGCACCAAAAGGTTTCCTGCTTTTAAATGACACATTTATAAGGTTCAAACCATGTTATAATGGTGTTACCTTATCATTAGCTTAATTATCTCAATTGTTGCATGTTTGAGTAATCCTGAATTATCCTGTATTTGAGGCTTGAGTGTTTAGAACATTTACTTTTTCATCTACTCCCACGTCCATGTATTTTTGATTATTCAAAGATGATTCCAGGTCATACATGTTAAAAACATAATACAGACATTTTTCAACAATAAAAACAGGTAAATGCAAATGTTTCAGTGCCATAATTAAGAGGCAGACCCTTTCAGTTCTGCAATTTTAACAGTTATAGGACCTGTTTTAATTACTCAGATAAATATTTCTGTTTAAATGCCTAAAGAAAAGCTTATGTCTTTTATAAAAAGTAAATATCAGGTATAAATAATAGCAGTTAGTGAGGTAATGCAAGCCAATAATCTCACCCTCTGATTCACTCGTACTATCAGCCAGGTCTTCTGTAGTATTAATTAGACATGCAAGAAACTTCTTATCCACTTGATTAATTACCTAAAACATACAAATATAGTAATGAATACATTTATAGCAGATAATGTTTAAAAATATTGCACCTTACCTTCATTGTGGGGATCATAGCTTTTGAGAATCGATATGAAAATAAAATGTTGTGGACCTTTACAGACAGTCCATCTGCATGGCCATACGAAATGTCCACACAAACCTGCCAGTATAAATGGAGTTCACAGCCAGTATATTTAACAAGTACTCCATAAAGTATATTATGTTTTTCTAGAAAATTAATTTTACCTTTTGTGGTCGGACAAACACTGGATTATTCCATTTTGAGTACATTGAATACAGAGAATTGCTGTTCTCATCATCACCTTTAGAAAACAGAAATAAAGTTATTATTATTTGAATCTGTTCAAGATGTCCTTTCTTGCATATGTGTCTACCTGTCCCTGTGATACCTCTGTCATCAAGCCCTGACCAACAAACTCTTTCTGCCCTGGACTTGGGTAAAAACGGTAGCACTACATCCATTTGAAAGGGATAGCATATGTATTCCATCCCTACATTCAAAAGTTAGACTGTAAAATAATAGCCTTGGTTTGCTTTTGCAATGGTTCCCACTCACCTGCTTCAGATACGACACTGACGGCCATATTGGCTACATCTGAGGTGCAGCGCATTTCTGTTTGTTCTGTTGATGGTCCTTCATAACTGCTGAGCCCAGTGACTTTATTCACATAGACCGTCTTTCCCATAGATGAAACATAGTGAGGAACCCAGTCATCTGATATAGTCTTCCGTATCTCTTCGGTCTGATCTGGACTGGCAATGTGACGTAACCCTGGTTCAGTATTGACCTTGGTGTTGCAAGACTGTTGAGCGCAATCACCAGAGATGCTATTATTGGTTAGTGAAGTGGTCTCAGTGGTCGGAAATGGTATAATACAAGGGTCTTCTTTGTTTTGTCTTAAACAACACAGTTTGGATGCTATGGACGTCTTCTCTTTGATTACAGAAGGAGCAGGTTTTAATTTAGTAAAGGCTGTGAGAGCTGGTGGACTCTGGATGCCGTGCCCATGCTCTTTGGCATTTGTAACATCAAAACATTGTTGATTTTTTTCACAGTTTGAATTATCATTAATAAAAACTTTGCATTTAGAGCCTTTAGGATCTTCTAAAGGTTTGTTATAAATTCTTCTAAACTGGTCAAGAGACTGAGAGATATTTGATAAAGAAACTATTTTTCTCATTTTAACAGGTACAGGTCCATGAAAAACCTCTTCAAATGGCGTCTCCTGGCTGGTTCCTAATGATATTTTGTGTTTGATTCCAAATGATGTTTCTACCTGTTGCAATCCACTATTTTTATACTGCTGTTCATCTTGAAGGATTTCATGAACATAGGGATCTGACAATGTGACTTTTCTCATTTTTATGAACCCATCTTGAGATGCAGTAGACACTGCATCATTAGTTAGAGCATGTTTACAAGTCTGTAATACAGAACTGATGGTTGTTTTTGGAAGCTGTTCAGTTGCAATCCTGCATTGTTCATCAGATTTGCCTTCTTCTCTTAAATTAATACACTGTACACTCTCTCCAAATGGCTTTGAATTTTGCTTTGAATCTTCATTAATTGTAGATAAATTCTTCTGCTGTTGTTCAACGTCATCAACTTTGCAGTCTATCTCATTACCATGTTCCTTAGTGTGGCTTCGATAAACACATTCAGATGACAGTACCGTTTCAATACCAGTATCCATTTTAGAAAAATTACTTACACCAACATTGGTGTTTGTATTGGTGTGCATAGCCTCTTGTGTCTTTGGAGACTCCAGGTCATCCTGGGAGAGTTCAGCTTCCAGATTCTCCCTTTTGAGGAAATCTTTCACACCATCTTCTATGCAGTGCAAAATTCCATCCCAGTCTTTAAATTCAATAAGAGTTTTGGCAGGCTCCAAACAGATGTCATATTCAGAGTAAGGACATTTAATATTAACAATAAATACTCCATAAAGGTCTTGGCTACGTTTGAGCTTTGGACTCCGGGTCATAGTGTGGTCCTCTGGGCTGTCAGTTTTCTGGCTCAAGTAGTTCAGTCTACGTAAGAGACCATTGAGAAGCTTGTGTATCCGTGTCCTCAGCAGTAGTCTCTCATTGATATAAAGAAACTGTAGATTGTTATTATAATGCCCTTCTTTGCCAATGTAGCCTGTGACTTCAAACTGCCCACTAGTGTAGTTAAATTCTCCCAGTTTTTGTGCACGAGCAAGACTGTGGATCTGCACAAACCTGTAATAAGTGTTTCTAGCTTTGGGTAACTGCACCACCATGGCTCTTGTGCAGTCGTTCTTCAGAGTGAAAGAAACAGATGGGTGCATGAGAGATATGGCTTCAACTCTTTGCCTGATCCTCTCATTTTCCAGTACAGCATCCATCCTCTTCCTGCGAACTGGCATGTTGTGAAAATAGTTACAAACTGTGACAGTAGTCCCAGCTGAAGGCCTGGTCGTCTCTGCTTCAAACACATCCAAGCCCGTGCCTTCTCTGAAAATCTTACAGTATGTTTTCATAGATTCTTTAGTCCTGGATGAAATTTCAACAAGTGAGGCGAAAGAGATGATGCTTGCTAGTGCCTCTCCTCTAAAGCCATAAAACCTGAGATCCTCCAGGTCGTCCAGGGAGTAGCATTTGCTCGTGTAGTACCTGTTTCCAACGCAGCCAATATCTTCATGGCTCATTCCTCTTCCATTGTCGATAACTTGTATTTTGAAGGCGTCCATGTCCACTCTGACGCCTACACAAGTAGCCCCCGCGTCTATGCTGTTGACTAGAAGCTCCTCGACACATTGCTGTAATGAAGGAAGGGCAACACCAGAGCGAAGTTTCCCTTGTACCTCTTTGGGTAAGCATTTAATCATAGCTTGTTTCATTTATCTTTAGAGTTAATGCATTACTGACATAAGTCACGGATAAGCACGTCAGATGATTAAGCTAGCACGGTCAGGAACGTTGAGCAACTGGGTTCACAAACACGTCGAGATTTTATAGCAAAAGAAATGTAAAATAATAAGTAAAACTACATAACCTGGCTAGCCCATTTGTTTACAGTCAAAAAAGCGCGTAATGATGGCCAGGAAGTTTGTGAAAGCCAAACTCGCACAATGCTGCCGTCGTGCGGTGCGGTTGAGAAGGACCAACAAGACGACGCAGCACGTTTTTCACCAGAAGCGTCACAGCGCAACCTACTGTACAAAACAAGCGCCGTACATAATAAGTTCATACATAGGGCATTTAATTATTTTGATTCAAACATTTTAAGGCTCAACTACGTCTGTATGTGACATTAAAATATAAAGCAATACAATTATGAAATGATTGTAACAAATAAGAATAAGTGACAAATGCAAAGTGAATTGACAAACAGAAAAGATTTCAACTTCAGATGTAAGGGCAGGCTGAAACCTGTTGTAGGTCAAAGGACATTTTGTTCAATCTACAAAATTACATGTTTGAGAATTTTTTTTTTTCTCATGTCATAAATTAACCAGTAGAAGGATGCACACCAAATACTTTTCCACCTTTTCCACAGATTTATTTGCATCATTTCCCAACAAACATACATGTGAAACCAAATCAGTTCTTACTGTGCTTATTATCGCTCTGGTTTATTCGGAGTGATAATAAGTAATTCAAATTCATATGTTAATAAATAAAAGTATCTTACATAAGGTCAGTAGTAGTTAAAATACATATTTGATGTAGATTGTTAGGTTATTTAGTAATATTAAATGAGGAGTGAGTCAAGCTTTCAATAGTTTTTTCATTCTTGAATTCTGCCTTTGTTATGTGTGACTTTGGGCTCCCAGTAGATCTGAGCCATTCTTGCATTTCTTTCACTTTGCTTTTTGGGCCTTGCAGCTGTCCCTTAACAGTTCCGGCACTCGTATTTTGGACCCAGCCTACAAGACCAAGTTTTCGTCCCTCTGCCTGAAAAATAAGACATATGCAAATAGGTTCAATTTAGGACATAATATAAAGGATAACAAAGAAGCAATATTCTAATCATAGACTGTATGACTAAAAGCTCACAGAAGTCAGATATGCAATTAACACTTTTAATTCATCTTTTAGATGTTTGATGAGAATAAGTTTTAATCAGTAGGGAAAAACTCGCTCTTACCTTCCACATTATTACAACAAAAATCTGCACATTACTCTCCATCTTTCAAACAACAGGGCATGCTGTTGTTGTTGTGATGCTAATGTAAGCACTTCTGTCTGAAGCTCTGTACTCATGTTAGACTGAGTTTTATTTTAACACAATCTGACCATAAATAAGTAATCAGCTGGAATATGTGTCACAAGATAGCTCGCAACTTTTTTTGCTAATTATTGTGTGCATTATGTCACCACAATAACTGATGAATATTTCGCCATAGGCATTGAGGTAGAACACCCCCACGCTGCAAAGTATCAATTCAGAATTTAGGAAGGTCATTCAAACTACATCTACAACTCCTGATCCATAGACTGTATCATGATCGAACTGTTATCATATTGTGAAACTCACTTGTGTGTATTTACGAAAAAATACACCTTGCACCTTGCCAAATATTTCATAGTCCACTGAAATAAGTTCTTCATCTGACATAGTAGATCTAAAAAAAAAAAAAAAAAGAAAAAAAAAAAGAACAAGATCAGAATACAGATCCTGGCTAGCTAGTCTACGGACGATATCAAACGCAAGACAATAAGAGCATTCAGTTAAGTAAATTTTACACTTTGCTAGATATAACATGTATATACGTGGAATGGTTTACCTGGATAAAGTTGCAAAGATGTACAATAACAGCAATATAAACAGGCGATAGCTGTGTTTGTGAAGCATACGGGACCTCTGGCACAAACCGGAAGTGATGTTTTGTGGTCCAATCAGACACGGGAGATGCTGGTTTCTAGGCAACGACACGAAACACAGCGGCCTTTACGTTCGTTTCTTGAGCTGTATATTGAGCCTTTAACATCGGTGAGTAATAAATGATATTGTTTTAGTTATTTGATCTTACCTTTTTATATATTGGCAGTCAGAGGTCTAGTTTACACTAAAACACAAGTTACATAGGCCATTTTATGAACATTGACACGTTGTATCATGGATTAAAGGTTGGTTTGTTGTTGTAGTTTGCACTTATCATTTAGATATGAAGTAAAATGTCACTCCTAATCTGTATATGCCATATATCTAATATGAATGCTTTGTTGTGTTCATGTTATAGGGAATTATTTAACTCTAAAGGAAGATAATCTTGACACAATGAACTCTTATTCAAGGAAACCCAAATTTGCTGAAGAAAGCTGTGGTCAAGAAACAAGCCATTTTATACCAAAACACAGCAAACTGACCAACAAAGGTAGAGATATTGAAGAGAAACCATTTCCAATCAAGCCTGTTTGTCCCAAAAGACTTGTCAAATCCACCACACGTGACCTTAATTTGGAAAAAGAATCTGAAAATGTTCCCAATAGTACATCACAGGGCAAAGACACGTCCAGACTCCATGCTAGAGAACTACAGATGACCAAAGTAATTCAAGAAAAACAGCTGATGCTACAGAAGAAGTTGTGGAAAGTTGAAGATGCATTACGGGAAAAGATTCAGCGTGACCATGTTCATGTTAAAGTTTATGGAGACAACCAAACTGTGGAGAAGAAACTTTCTGAGAGACAACAAGAAAATGTAAACTCTGATACTAAAATTAAGCAGAGGACAGAAGTGAGGGGTAATGAAATGACTGAAAGACACAATCTCAGACAATACAAGTTCAAACAAGACACAGTAACAAATAAAACCGAACAGTGGAGGGAAACATTGACAATGAGAAAAGGAGAAAGCAGTGCAAAATATGTTAAGAGTGAACAGACACAAAATCAACAAAAAGTTAGCCAAAGATTGGCCGTGGGAGACGGAGCTAGTGCAGGAAAAACATTGCATGAGGAACTTAATCTGCCTCAGGTTTCTTCTACTCAGTCCTGGAAGCTTGAACTTGAGAGCACAGATAAAAACATCAAACTTCTTCCATGCAGCATCTGTAAACGAAATTTCCTACAAGAGAGACTGGAGAAGCATATGCAGATCTGTGAAAAAGTGAAAAAGACCAAGCGACCGGTGTTCAACTCATGCCTGCATAGGACCAAGGGATCAGCTTTGGAGGAGTTCTGGAAAACCAAGAGCAGAAGCAGAACCCCTGAGGTAAGGTCTTAAACTACATTAGTAAATCTATCCACAGGCAACAAGCCACTAATTAATATTATCTTGTTTGTCCTGTAGGTACCACGGAAAAAGAAGCAAAATCAATACAAAACTTAGTAGTGAAGCTGTCAACTTAATATTC
>KN498114.1:0-27483 GCA_000787155.1 Scartelaos histophorus | reverse complement strand
TTTCACACGTTTAACACACAAGTCCTGCAAATTTCAGCTAAGTTCTTCTCTCCAACTGAAAACACCACCTTGTGACGTCATGTGGTAGTACAAGAAGTGCTCTACTGTGTTTTTAAACTCCGCACACAGCCCTGCGCATGCCGATCTCTACTGATCTAAAGGCAGCTGAGGTAACTTAAACTACCACTGCATGACATCACAAGGTGGAGCAGAGCATTTTGAGCTTTGGAGATGCAGACAGACTAATACATCAGGTTTACTCAAATGTGTGAATGAAACAAAACACATCTCCAGTCATGTTTTTGATGAGGAAACAACATTATAACATAGATGAGTAAAAAAAAAATTGTAATATGGGCCATTTAAGGCAAAATATATAAATAAATAGATAAAGTGGACAAGAATTCATTTTGTGTAACAGAGGACCTTTGAGTATTTTAGAAGTCGATATCAGTAATCAGGACAAAATGTTATTATGAAATTATATTGCGGCTGTTAAATGTTAAATGAAATGTTTGGAAAAAAAGCATTATGATTGACTTGACTGAGCATTTGTTGCCTCCTGGAACAGACTGTGAAATTGTGGTTGGGGCTGTACGCTGTTTGGAGCATAAATTACATCGCAACGTTTGAGAGAATGAAAAACAAGTACAAAAACTGGTCACGCTCTGTTTGATAAAAAATGTATTTCATTTTTATTTGTTGTTTTCTTTATATCGGCGTATCAAAACAACTGCAAGTCATTTCTTGCAGGAGACTTCAAGGGATTTAAGATTCCTCCCAAGTATTCACACAGCAACGGATTTGCACACTAGACAACACAAGACAACAAACGCAATATTTATCCATTATCTAAGTTAGAACAACAGTGAATTTTAGTTTGAAGTTGATGAATTCTAACTTGTCTAAAGTAATTTTGGCCTGTTTTCGAGATGATTTCCAAACAAAACCCGTGTTCTTTTGCACGTCCCATAGTGTAAGCTGGTTTCTATAGTCACTCGGGGAAAAGGAGGTCACACCTGCACACTCACTGTAAATAGAACCTTGTTATGAAAGTCTGTTATGTAAAAATAGTTGGCTTTGAAGCTGATGCACAGATAATCACATCTATTAATAATTCCACAACCATAATGAATCAAAGCATTTGAGTAAAAAGAATTGTTGCAGCAAGAAAAGTATTACTATACAAATGCTCAAGTGATATCATAAAAAGAAAAGAAAAAAAATTTATATGTTGGTTTGGTTTTCTATTTGCTCACACATGTTTATATATTATGCATTGTTTAAGGTTCTTATTTAACTTTTGTGCATCACTGGTGAAGAAAAACCAGCAGCGCCTCGACTTCCTGCGCAAACTCAAGCGAACAGGTGCCTCACTACCACCATGAGCACGTTCTACAGGAACCAGGAGAGCATCTTTCCAGCTGCATCACGGTGTGGGATTTATAGCTCAAAAAGCACTGACCATGACAGGAGGCCCTGCAGCGCATAGTGAACACAGCCAGGAAGATCACTTGTGCACCACCCCCCTCCTTGCAAGACATATAGACCACCTGCCCCACCATTTACACCACCCTCCTCACCGTTTATACCACCCGCCTCACCTTATACACCACCAGACACTCTAATTTCAACCATCAACCCAGTTTTTACAATAAATCTTCTATAACCCTTCAGCTAAAGAAGTCCTGACCAAGCCAAGATCTAGAGACGGGTCACTGCACTTGAGCTGCTGGAGGGTCCATCACCTGCTCTGCCTGGAATGTTCCACAATATGAAATTAAACAGCTCTACTTTACATTCCTTGGTGGTTTTATAGCTCAAAAATACCTTGAAAAACATGCATTCTGCCTGTGAGCGGGGCTGCATCTCAACAAATCTGACCTGTAATTTGGTTTGGTCTCCATGAAGATAGGGATCGTCCTCCAGAAAAGTTACACAATGCAGCTGATGACATAGTTAGCCGTGTCTTGGAACTGCAAAGAGTTGTAAACCCAGAGGAGCAATTGTGGAAGTGTTAAGAGAGAGACTCGTCGGAAACACGCAAACACTTTACAAGCATTCCATAATGTAAAGGACCTTTAAGTCTTTAACCCCAGATTCCATTAGCTGTCTCACATCATTTCCCGCACTAAGCAGCCTCACACACTCAACTTCCTTACAAACCGCTACAAGTGCGGTTCTGATTCGAAAGCATTATCCCCGATGGCAGAAGGCTAACGTATGTTCCATTGTCATGTAAATAGGGCTGTGGCTGCATCTTCATTACCGCGGTTCACCCAGCGAGGCCCGTGAGTGCGAGGGGAGCGCGCCAACAGGCCTAAGAACATGCGTAATGAGACACGGCTTCTGACAAATCGCTATTTATAGAAAGCCCCAGGATGTGCTCCCTCTCCACGGGCTGGTGCGCCGAGCCGAAGGTGCACACCGCTAATCCAGTCATGGCTAATCCACTCAATGCTACTGTCTGGTACAGTCGGAGATTACGCTCAATCAAACACCACTTTATTTTATTTATTTTTTTCACTTCAGCACGCAACGTCTGATTTAATGAATGGGTGTACTCCGCGACAGAACGGAGCGAACTGCCAGCCTAAGTGACGAGGCAACGGGGATGAATGAACCTATATTAAGGGTATAAAGTCAACCTGACATTTGGCTACAGTGAAGAGAACCTTGGCGGTGATGACAGCAATATCACATCAACCACAATG
Source organism: Scartelaos histophorus (assembly GCA_000787155.1). NCBI lineage: Eukaryota > Metazoa > Chordata > Actinopteri > Gobiiformes > Gobiidae > Scartelaos > Scartelaos histophorus. Next base: position 24,769 of record KN498114.1, on the reverse strand, counting down.
TTCCTAGACAGAAATAGATCTCTCAGCTGCATGACAATCAGAGATGTTTTTGTTCCTTGTTTTAACCAGTTGACCAACATGTCTGGTTTTAAAGCTCCCATATGACTCTGTTTTCTTAGCTTGTATGTTATAATGTCGCCAAAAACATACCTGAAGATGTGTTTTGTTTCCTTCACGCACATTTGACATATAAATGCTGCATATTTAGGCTGTGTTCTTTGCTCAAACACAAAACACTCTGGATGCTTCACTGTATTTTTAAACTGCATACATCATTAGAATCATTTAGACAATTTCATCCATGGATTTACGCATATTTACTGAACTAAAGGCAAAAGGAAGCTGCGAAAAAAAAGCTGTGTGTGAAAACGACTGCTTCATGACATCACAAGGTGGAACAGATCATTTTGAGCTTTGAGGATGTAGACAAAAATAAAAAAATAAAGCATTATTCAAATGTGTGAATGAAACCAAACACAATTCCAAATAGATTTTCAAAGAGGAAACCCGGCTAAAAGCTCACAATAATCAGTTTTGCATAATAGCTGTAGTTTGTAGTTGAGCAAATTTTGTTTTTGCACAGTCCATCATAAAAAAAAAAAACAGAAATGTTATGAAAAATTTTTGTCACTCAAGTCAAACCCATATATCGTCACCTTCCTAAAATCCAATCCACTTTATTTATATAGCACATTTCATAAACAACAGTTTCCAAATAATCACCTAAGTATTTTTTTTTACTTTTTAACTTTTTTTACAAGTTTACTTTGCCATAATTTATGCCATAATTTAAATTTTGGGGGGAGTTTTTTGTGTTTCCTGAAAAACCTGAAAAAATGACTTATGCGATTATTTTAGGAAGGTGTCGATATTATATAAATGCATGGCACATTGTGAAATATTTCAAGAGTTATTTTATTATTATTATTAACATGTCCGACTATGACACCTAGAACTTACACAAGCTTATATACTTATCGCTCACGTTAGCTCGTTCATTAGCCCTCACGTTAGCTCTCTCGTTAGCTCTCTCGCATCGTGGAGTCATCATTCTGAGCACGTAAACACTGGCAAACAAATGAAAAAAGTGTTGAATTCATGTGTGGAGGCTCTCTGCCTACAGCAGCGCAGTGATACGAACAGAGAAAAAATAGTATGAGGTCTGACTTTTTCGTCGACAGCGGTTTTGTGATCACTCTTTTGAACACATATTTACCCCAGCCAACTTGCCGGAACTACTTTCGTCAGCACCAAAACCGGGCAAGAACTTGACTCACGGGACACTGAGGGGGTAAGTCAGAGTTTATGCACCACACTGATGACAGGGACGTCGTGCAGATTCATGTAAAAAAACAGAACTATCTCTTTAATAATGTTTTCATTTCTGTGTGTTCAATACCTGGTTTTAATTACTGCATCATTTTGCTGGAGGTGATGACCCTGTGGCATTGTTCAGATGGAATGGAAGCCCAGATTTACTGCTTTACTGTGTCATCTATAGGTCATCTATATTGCTGGGTTTATCTTCCTCTTGACGATACCCCAAACCATCACAGGAACACCATGAGCCCGTCTTTTGGTACCTTTCTCTGTGAGGGCAAGTCCCGAGTCCTGCTTGAAAATGAAACCAGCATCTCCATAAAGCTCGTCAGCAGAAGGAAGCATGAAGCGCTTTAAAACGTCCTGGTCGGTGGCTGTGTTGACTGGACTTCAGAAAACACAGTGGACCAACACCGGCAGATGGCACGGCAGCCCAAATCATCGCCGACTGTGGAGACTTCACACTGGACTTAAAGCAATGTGGATTCTGCGCTTGTTCGCTCTTCCTCCAGACTCCGGGAGCTTGATTTCCAAAAGGATATGCAAAATATACTTTCCTATGAAAAGCGTAGTTTGTGCAGTGACTCTTGATGTGCTTGTGTCCACTCCTTACGAAGCTCCCCCAAATTCTTGAAAGGATTTTGCTTGGTCATCCGTTCGGCACACTTTTTACTGCTTTTTTTCTATGAATATACTTGAACACGGCACTCTGAGCAGCTTCTTTAGCTATGACCTTTTGTGGAGGGTGTCTTCTGAACATCTGTCCAGTCAGCAGCCTTTCCTATATTTGTGTAGCCCTCTGATTCAGACTGAGAGACTAGTTAAACGCTCAGGAAACCTCTGCGAGCGTTTTATGTTAATTGGCCGACTTTCCGATATTTAACTTGTTCTCAATATTCGAATTTTCTCAGCCACATAACACATTTTGGTTTTTCATTATCTGTAAGCTGCAATCATAAAAAATTCAGCAAATAAACTCTTAAAACGCTGTCTGCAGATCATCAGAATGGTGGGTATGCGTTAGGAATATGAGCAATACTGTTGGACCGATACAAGACGGCGCTATGCTACTTTTGTGCTTTTGAGACTATTTGGTTTTCCACAGTATTTTCTTTGACGAGTGAGCTAAATATGTATGCTTGCATTGTCCTCGTCCATTACCTTTGCATCTGCCGTTCATGTCATGTTGCTAATCGTAGCTAATAACCATTTGAGCACGTTCCAGCATTGTTCCCCTGCGCTCTGATTGAATTAGAACATCAAAAGACGTACAAAAACAAATACATTACAGCGATTCCAAGAAGTAAGGCGACATTTCTTTAACCTCTCTATGTAGCATTTCTCTCATGCATTTATGAAGACAGTACGGTTTTTGATTATAAAATGAATAATAGCAGTAGTTGGGTAGCACTGTGACACATGTTTAGGGATGCATCAGTCTGATACCGACGCCGATACTGAAACATTTCTTGGATATCAGCGCTCAAATATCGGTTCAGCTGATATATGACATGTATGAATGAATGAAGGTGAAATAAAACTATTTTCTGGTCGTAGAAAAGTCAGAAAGTCTTATAATGTTTCCTCTGCAGCTAACATTTATATAACACATTTGGATCAATTCTGTCTGTACTTTATCTCCAGGGTTAGAGTTAGGGTATCGTTATGTTTCAGATTACATGCGCCGCTGTTATCCGTACGTTTGATCTTGCCACTTTTTTCTTCCTTACAAATCCATGACATTTCAGTAGTTTGCGTACCCACTTTAAGACACCTATAGAATGGGAATGTGAAGATACAGTCGACGTGATGTTTGTAGCGACAAACTAACTCAATGTTCTTTATTTTGTTTGTATTTTTGCTGAATTACACCTTTAGCAATGCGCACACGATTTTTAAAGGTCATTTGTCGAACAGCAGTAGTGTACAGATACAGGTCATGCGATTACAAATGCAGTAACTAAATGTCACATGGATCTGTGCTATACCTGCTACTTCTCAAGCGCTGGTTTAATGAGTAAAAAGTATTGACTGATGTTGCCAGTGCAGGAGTTTATATGGGGTGTGTATCAGGAGTCCATCCTGATACACACCCCATATATTTAAGCAAATGGTTGATTGAAACAAATAAATGTTTTGTTTGCAGTATGTGCAAATCAATCTCAAGTTATAAGCCAGACAGTTTAAAATCATCCGTAGACGTAAAAGGTGCTCTGTAACTTTTACTGGTGAAGGGTTCGCCAAAAGTTTGTCTCCATGGAGATGTGGAATGTTGCACAGTATGGAATTAAACCTTTTTATCTTCATCCAGACTAAGTTACAGGTCAGAACTGTGGAGAAGCAACCCCCGTTCAATCAGAATGTCGGTTTTTCTAGGTATTTTTGAGCTATAAAACCACCTGTAATGTAATAAATGTAAAGTAGACCTGTTTAATGTCCTACTGTGGAACATTCCAGGTATAGCGATGATATATCCATAGAAACAAGCAACTGATGAACCCCCAAAAAGTTTCACAGTGCACTTTTAATTTGGTGGAATACCAAAAGAGTATACAAAAGAGAGGCATTTTATGAAGAGTACTTATGTTGTGTTGTGTTGTGACCACCAGGGGGCATCGGTAAGAACGCACGATGAGATGATAACGTTTTATGACTTTTATTAAAAATGTTGACTTTGTGTGAACATGTGATCACATACAAACAGAAAGAAAAAATACGAATTATAAAATATTCTATAATAAATAAATACAGCTAAACAAACTCACTGGAAACAAGCAGTATCAGCTCTGTCATAATGGTAGGTCGTTAAATGGCTCTTAGCATTCCGTGATATCACAAATAAGCATCTAATTGGCTCTTAAACACACATTTTCTATAATCTATTACTTCAAAACACTCTGCAAACATGTTGATTTACATCTCTGCCTTTTTTAAACCACTACTCACTTCTTTAACACGCACACGAGACTTCCACCCACAATGCACTGAAAACAACTAAATCATGTCACGGTGTCAACCAACATAAAAACAATGGCATTTGATTGGTCATGTCTGTCAATCAAACACCCGGCAGAAATAGATTATGTCCTTCAACACAACTATACATGTATTTATCAAACAATAATGTCTAGTTACAGTGTATTTCACAGTTGTTAGGTAAATGTTATGGAATTCCCTGGTGAAAGCAAAGAAATAGAAGTAAAATTATAAACCTAAAACAATGACAAACTGGGTAAAAACAAAAAACTAAATCTAAAATGTTCATCTTTACTGTATTTTAGCAAAAAATATGAAAAAGTAATACAATTCACAGTAAAAACTTAATACATAATGTGACTTAATATATGTGTTATGTAAGTAAATAGGGATGTATTTGTGATGTAATGTAACTTTGAATGTACTTTTATTGTGTGTGTGTGCGTGTGTGTGTGTGTGTGTGTGTGTGTGTGTGTGTGTGTGTGTGTGTGTGTGTGTGTGTGTGTGTGTGTGCGTTCACCTGCCCAGGGACTGCAAATGGAACGTAGCAGTGGCTAAATCTGGTACAGTTCATCTTTTCTTTTGTAAGATTAATGAATGTGCATGGTCCCTGACAAATAAAGAATAAACTAAATTAGATGGTCTGGCCCAAAGTGCACCTTTTGAAAAAAAAAAAAGAAAAAAGAAAGAAAAAAAAGATGATTCTCTACTGAGCCAAATATGTCATGTGGTAATACAGGAAGTGATTAAAAATGTGTACACCTTCACCAGAATCACTTGGATAATTTCAGTTTTAAAATTGCAAATCTCTACAAAAGGTAAAAACTGTTAACGTAAACTGCAAATACATGATGTCACAAGGTGGAAAGGAGCATTTTGAGCTTTGGAGATGTAGACAGACGAAACAAAACGCAGCTATGAGTGTCTTTTAGATGAGGTAACAACATCATAACATGGCTTAAAGCTCGCCAGAGTCAATTTGCGCGAGATAGAACCCTCAAGTTGAGCAAGTTTCAGTTTGCATTCTCCGTAACATTTTCATATCCTCACGCCAACCTAAAAAATGCAAATCAGCCTAATCAAAAGAACTGGGTTTGTTCCTATTACTCCACAGTCCGTGCGGCGCGTCTTTCAAAACCCAAATCAAACATTTGCTTTTGGCTTTTGACCCTGTTTTTCTCACTGTCACTCTAATAGCCGGTCTGACATTATCTGCTCAGCTTGTACTGTCTCCCCTCTATCAGAGCTTGTTAATATCTCCATCCAGACACAAATTGCACCAGTGACTTGCACCGCTGCGTCTCCGTCTCCAGCTGCACACCCCATTATCTTACATTCTCACTGGATCGCACGGCGCGCTTTGCTTATTAAACTGCGAAACGAGGTCTAGATCTTCTGTTCCTGTCACACGTGTAGCAACAGTTAGCGCTAAGAGGTGTCTAATGATTTGATTTAGTGCTAACGTCCCCGCCTGATCCGCGGCGGTTAGCACTAGAACGGCAGCACTTGCTCCGCGTCGCCATTCGAGTCTCGTATCCCGAACACGTGCCAGCCTGCAGCATCCGCACGCACGGCCATTTCCCTTCAGTCGTACTTACAATAAATCTGATTATCTGGATGCGGGCTCGAGCGAGTAGATACAAGTGTAAACAAGTGCCGATTTTTAAACGAGATTGTAACCTACGGATCAGGTAAGGCTCATGCATAGACCACAGGGCGAGGCTAGCGCCGAACGTCAATTAAAATGACAAATGACTTTAGCACGTTGGAATCGATAAAATGGCCATTAGCAGTGAGTGAGCGTTGGCTTCAAGAGAAAGAGCAGGACGCCCAAGTGGAAGATTAAAGTTGACGTTGTTATAATTTGGTTCAGCAAATTCTTCAAGATAAATTCGACATCATTAGACGAGCCTCTTTCATGTAGACCCAAAAATGAAACGACCCAAAGTCTAATGTGCTAACGCAGCATAGAGTTTGAGGAGAGTTTCACTTGGCATCTCGTTTAAAGGTGTATGGTTTAACTTTTCCACTGATGGTTCCGTCACCTGCTTTTTTTCTGTGGAATTAAACTGTTCTACTTTTTATTTAATCAATTACAAGTGTTCTGGTGAAGATCGTCAACCAGAACAGTTACACGATCCACTTTTAATGTCATGAATTTTAGCATTTATTTTTTGCACAATGCATACACACACACACACACACACACACACACATATGTTGTTGAGCTGTTGAGGTCAAAATAAGTCCACTGTAGTGTAGTGTCAGCATCTAATTATAGAGCGTTTTCAGGAAGTGCACGGTTTGTTAGTTGTTATCTGCTTTTAAACTCATAGCACTGAATAATTAGGATGCTCAGAATGCATAAGATAAATGAGGAATAATTTTGGACAACTTCAGACTCCAAACCGTTTACAATCAGCTAGTGTTTTATTTTACATTTTTAAAAGGAGCTGCCCCTGATTTTTTCTGTCTGTTTGAAGAGAATGTGTCTTTCTCCTGTACACCTATATTCTATAAATAGTTGTGTGTTGTCTGCATCTAATTATAAAGCGTTCTATTGCCTGATAACCTGTAATTTTGCGTTGTTGTTAGCATTAGTGTGCCGGCAAACTCACTCTGGCCTCTGAAAAATGAGAAAAGTGCTTATATACTTCAAGTAAGGCACACTGCAAATCGTGCGCAGTTTTGTTTTTCATGTTTTTAAGACGGTTCAAATCAGATACAGTGTCCTTACGGGATAAGGTTGAATGCTTTTTTTCTCATGCGTGCAGATCTGGGGCCCACACAGCGAGCCAAACGATGACCTCTGGAAGGACATGTTGTGCCCACCAGGCTGGCACAGGCAGGTCGGGGATGAGACCGAGCGCCACAGAATAGAGCTAAGACTCCCGTTGTTTGGGGACACACACACGTAATGTAGCTCATTTCAGTACACGCGTCGCCCATTAGAGGACGTGGTTACGGTTCATAAATGTTTCAACACACATGACAAAAATGCAAAACAGAACGGATCTTTCAAGGGCAACTGGTGTAGAGCAATAAAGGCGTGAGAGCCGGGGCGATTAACTGTCTAGACACATGGAGTGGAATAAAGATCATGCACGTAAATAGGGTTTTTGGTGTTGTGACGCCTTTAGACAGATGTGCTGGTGCTGGCCGGCCTTTCTGCGCTTTCACAAAACAAAAGATATTCTACAAATTGATTTAAGAACAATAAGTCTTGATTTCTTTGTGGGTTCAAGAGGCACTGTAACTTTTCTAGTCGAGATTTTGTGACCTGGTTGTTTTTAAGGAGATGTTATTGCTTTGCCTAAAAAGTCCCAAAGTATGTCATTAAACTTACCTATAGATGAAGAAAATGACCACATGGCCCAAGTTACAGCTCACATCTGTGGAGAGGGGGCACTTAAATACTGCATTCATCCATGTTCTTAGCTTTTCCGGGACTGGGTCGCAGAGCAGCAGTCTAAGTATGCAGTATTAACCTTTTTCCGGTCGAGAAAAAAAAAGGTTAAGACTGCATATTTATTTATTTTGTTTTGCGTATTTTTAGCGACTAAAATTATTATTTATTTGAAACAAATCAACAGAAGTTTAGTTCCATGGACATTCCTGGCAAACAATAGCACAATGTAAGGATGTAACAATAAAATAAATATTGTGATATTGACTGTTCCTCAGACTTTTTCCTTCTTCTTTTTGAGGAGCTTATGGATCTGCAGGTCTTGAGGGAGAATGGTGAGTCCAAACCTAAAGTGCGCTGCTCAAGTTTGCAAAATAACACTCAGAGCATACAATACTGTGAAGCATAGCAGGAAAGAAAGACATTGTGTTCAATTAGAACATGTCACCGTCTATGAGTCAAGCCGCCTATGAGCTCCATCTTGATGCCCGTCTCACTGTGGCATTGATTAGGCGGGTTAAGTGCATTGTAGGCTGTGAGTCAACTAAGTGGGGAACAGCTGCATCATCGTAATGTTAAATTAAATTGTGCTCAGATGTGGGGCCAAAAGAGATCAACTTGGTTTCAGTGTAATAGAAACGCCTGTTTGTGTTTGCACATCGTCAACCCTCTGTAGAATATGTCAAGATTTTATTAGCAAATGTGTTTTCTCATCTAGTAAAATGAAGCATCCCTGGAATTGTGTTTTGTTTCATTCACACATGACACACACACACACACACACACGCACACGCACACACACACACACACACACACTGCGTAATTCTGTCAGACGGCAAACACTCTTTAACACCTTGTGATGTCATGTGGTAAAACGCTGTGTTTGGAATTGCCAATCACTGAACTAAAGGTATTAAAGTAGCTGTTGATTTGAAAGTGACCACTTCATGACATCACAAGGTGGAACAGAGCATTTTGTGCTTTGGAGATATAAACAGACTGATTATAATGGATTACTCAAACATGTGTGAATGTGTTTATATGATGAATTTTAAATAAAAACTTAAATAATGCATAAATCTGGAGTAAAGAGGTCAGTAAAGAGCCCAAAAATGAGACTGATACTAAATTATATATGAAGGAGAAGTGCAAGAAACACAAATGTTCAAATATATATTGGATATTCTCAAAATAAAACCCAAGTAAGAGTACTGTTATTACAAACTAAATATTACTCAAGTAGGAGTAGGAGTAAAAGATACAGTATTTACCTAAAACAAAAGAAGAAACAAAAGCATTGAGTCATTTGAGGTTGGAAAACAGCATTGATTTTCATGTGGTTTAGAATATTATCCGATGGGTATTTTTCATTTTTAAGCAGATTGATTTTTGAAACAGAAGTACATTTTAGTGAGAGGTGCCATCTCTGGAGTACACCACTCCAGACGTATTCGCACAACTTAATGCACTTGTTATATAACTGAATGCACAGGGCAGTGAACAGGGCCTTTTGCATGTACATATCAGAAGAAGTTAGTGGTGGTTAGTAGGTTAGTGGTTAGTAGTTAGTGGTGTTAGTGTAGTTTGTGGTGTTAGTGGTGTTAGTGTAGTTAGTGTAGTTAGTGGTGTTAGTGTAGTTAGTGGTGTTTGTGGTGTTAGTGTAGTTAGTGGTGTTTGTGGTGTTAGTGGTGTTAGTGTAGTTAGTGTAGTTAGTGGTGTTTGTGGTGTTTGTGGTGTTAGTGGTGTTCACATGCTCATCTAAATGTTGACTGTCCAATCCTGGTTCTGTTATGTCATTGAGAAAAGGAAGAAAAGAACACAACTCCAGGAATACTTTTGAAGAAGCACCACGGTTAAAAGCTCAAGAAGCAGTAAATCAAGTTTGTGGTAGAAGAGGTTTTAAAAGTACTCAGCATTCATCAGTCTTGCCCTTCCTTGTACCTCCAGATTGAAAATGACTTGTGGAAACAAACCTTTGAAAGCTTTACTACCATGGACCAGTCCCGATTCTATTTATCTATACCTGCCAACACTTAGCAAGGAGAAGTAGAAGAAGACATTAATACTAAGACTTAAACTTATACTTTAATACTAAAATGTATACTTTAGTAAACTTTTAATATCTTTCTGCCACAAAGTACTAATACTTAGTATATCTTGCTCCAAGTGCATAATAAGGTCAAGTCATTGACTTTTGCATAACATTTATTTTCTATATTCATATAATATAATGATGATGGCTGAGGTGTGATGTGTGTGTGAGCACTTTAAAACAGCTTTTACTGATTGGATTTAGGTTCAGAAATGTACCTGATAATATAATAAACCATCAGTGTGGGGCACATTACTTTGAAAAGTTATATTTACTAGTTACTTCTCCCAAAAAGTAATTGTGTTAGTAACTGATATAAAAGTAACTAGTTTGAAGGGAAAGTATCAATTGTGTTACTTTGTTTATTTATTTATTTATTTACTCCTGGCAGATTTTTAGGACAGGGGGGGTGCGCAAATTGTGCTCAGTCCTTTACAGTTTTTATTGTATGAGAGACAAACAGCCCGTACACTCCACGGGCTCATTTAAAACACACACACAGTCACTCATGCCACACGCTACTCTATGCACACAGGAGTTACACACACACACACACACACACACACACACACACACACACACAGACACACACACACACCTCACAGGAGTTACACACACACAGACACAGACACACACCTCACAACAAATAAGTGGCTTCAGTAACACGATGTGACAGACTACAGTTCTCAGTTGAAGACGCTATTATGTTTACATGGATATGCAAAAGTTTTGCTTTGCCACTTTTTACAAATAAGGACTTGTTCTTTGTGTTTAGACTTTTATCTGCATGGGCACTTTTTCCTGTCATTGTCTCCAGTAAGGAAGGACTTTTATAGGTTTTTTTAATGTTTGAAAATATATCAAACTTGTTTTAAACATTCCGTCTTGTGATTGTGTAAATGCATCACACTCTTGTGTGCATACAGTATGAGTAAACATTAAGAATACTTTAAGGAGTATATTTCAAGTTTATAAATAGGAACCTACAAGTAATATGCTAAGCTTAAAGTATAACCACAAGTAAACTAGTAAAATAACCAAAGTTTATAAAAGTATACTTAAAGTTTACAAGAATAAACTAAACATAGGGACTGGAAGTATATAACTAGTACATGGAAGTATACAGATAAGTGTATTTATGGTATACTTTAAGTATACAAGATACCAAGTACATTGGTAGTATATAGAGTGTACTTGTATACTTTAGAGTGTAATTTTGCAAACTCAAAATGAACTTTAAAGTATACTTAAATATACTTATACTTACTTTTGTAAACTTAAAATATTCCAATTTAGTCTGTAAAAGTATTAAATTAGTATATTTTCTAATAAACTGAAAGTACTTGGTCTGTAGAATACTTGATATACTGAAGCATACAAGCAAATGAGCTTTAAGTGTACTACTTTTTACTAAGAGTACACTAGATGCAGGTCGTCAAATATACAGTACTTAGGCTTATGGCAATGTGAGAGGAAACAGCTTGAACTCGTCTGCCTGTTTCTGCCAGTCTGACAAAAGTAGAAATATGTAGGCTGAACAGAACCTTCCATTTCTAGGATCTACAAGCACCCAGAGTATATAAAGATATCAGTGCATAGAAAGTTGTATTTTCTCATTAGATTCAGTGTGCACTCTTCAGATTGCCTACAGGATTTTTCAGGCTTAAACGATTTTTAAACATGCAACAAAAAGTGCACGCCACAGATATGAGGAAAATATTTATAAGACCCAGCTCTGCTATAGCGACAGGGAAGTAACAAAAGAACCAAAATGTTGTAATTTATTTAAAAGGAATGTAAAAGTAGAACTAATAAATGGGTGATATTTACAAGGATTAACAAACAGACAATGACAGAATTAAATTGTACAAATTATATGAACACACAAACAGAACATCCAGTCTCTTCTAAGTCATAAAGTACTAGTGTTTCACCAGTACTAGTGTGACAAAAGCTCCTCGAGACAGCAGAGGTGACATGCAGTTCACAGACAGAGCAGCACCCAGGGGCGCCAGGTCCTTTAAGGTGTGACGGCTGCAGGTGAAGGCCCAGGATTGGTTAGGCTCTAGGCCAGTGCACCAATCAGGAGGAAGGGACGCAGGCGCCAGCTTAAAGGGAACGCACCAATCACAGCGAAGGCAGACTGAGCCCTGCATGTACAACAGACACTTCAACATACTGGACATGGCCATAGGACGAGCTGGAGGCTGTAACAAGAATCGTATTAAATTTTAAAGTGACACTCAGAATTTTAGACATAGGGCCTCATTTCCTAGTGAGCCAGAGAGCTGTGGACGTGTGGGGACACTTTTTAAAATAATCCATCCAGCCTTGTATTTGCAGAGGTTGCTGGTGCTGGGCTAGTGCATGTCAATGGTTTTCGTGCCGCTAAAAACAGTCTTAACCACTCCACAAAGCACCCAACGCAAAGCTGTTATTACGCCAGACTGTCGATGTAAATGTCTGTCGATAGAATAATTTTAAAGTAAAACCAACCTTGCATGTAAAAGATTTATGTCTGAGCAGCAGCAAATTGTACTTCCTGATAGCGGTGGATTGATATCTGAGAAAATAGTCCCTCAAAACGTGACAATTCATGCGATGCAAGGTTTGTTTTACTTCTAAAATTATTCTACCACTCGCTTTAAGACTCCTAAATGTTCGGATATTCAGAGCATTGTTCTTTTAGTTGAGATACAAAACTGTTTTATAATTATTTGTGAAATGTGGTGCAATACTTCAGTTCCATGATTTTGAATGCACAGAAGGCTGGAGATAAAGTACACAGGGAAAAGTCGCTAAGCTTCACAGTGATTTGTGCTGTGTGGATGTAAACAGACACAGGTGAGGATCTACTCTGACCTTTTTACTTTTAAGGAACGGTTCAAACTGGATTAACGGCTCTGTTTTGTGGACTTGACGTCATTATTTGCAGAGAACACATTCTATGGATAATGTGGATGAGACGCTGCAGTTTAAATGTACTTTAAACTTTTTTTTTATATCTTTCACCTCTGTGTCCGTCACTCCTCTGCCCTGACGCTCTGTTTTATGGGCTGTTACCGTCGCGGTGCTGATGTTCGGCGGTTAGCGTCACACTGACACCACACACGAGGAGCACAGCGGCATCGAAAAGGCACACGGAGACGTAAACTCCGGTCCCACCAACCCGAACTCGTGGATAAGCAAATCGCAGCCTAAATCGGGCGAATGTAGTGCGTGGCGGCCTTTAGACAATGGGAGAAGTCTTGTCTTGCTGTGCGGGCCTAATTACGACCGAGTGCAGTTGTCTCCTCTCCACATGATTGTCAAGACACATTCACAGAGACACAGGAGGGGCAGACCAATTAATCACAATGAGCTCCATGCATATTTACAGTTCTGCTACTGCATCTGACCCAGCTACACAAGTTAACTCAAACATTTTTAAAGGAAGTGAGAGATTTATAAGGAATATGTCGTCAAACCTACCCCAGAGTTAAACCAGTGGTGACTTTAAGATGCTAAATAAATGAAGAGGGTGCTTTGGTTTTGTTTGGGGTCCATTACATGTTTGTTCCTATGGATATGGAATACATGTAAAATATATCCTATTTTACATGTATTCAATTACAGGTGGGTTTATTGCTCAAAAATCAGATGTCTGATATGTGCACACAAACAGATGTGTTATTTAGTATTATTTTATTTTGTGGCAGTATTGTTCATTTATTTTTATTTTATTTTATTTATTATTTATTTATTTATTTTTGTGTTTCCTTGTATTTGTCACTGTATCTGTGTCTTAAAACTTAACACAAAATTAATAAAAAGAAAAAGTTTTGAGTTTTGATACAAGGAGATGTCTTCTGCTTTTGAGGGACACATGCTACAAATTGGCAGCTGTGGTTGGATCTTCTCATGTTTGGATGGATATTTTTCAAGGTTTGCGGTTTGATTCTTGTCCATTCTGGATTTGAACAGCTTCAGGCATGTTTTTCTACATAGTAGAAGGTTTCATAAAGTCCACTTTGTGACTTTTACGCTTTAACGTATAAGCGTTCATTCCATAACTAGAGTGTGAAAAATAAATGGGCCCATCATGACTCACAGCTTTTATCATCATTTGACTCCATTATAGAAAATCAACATGAGCTTTAAAACCATTTCCTGATGGTTTCTGCTCGCCATTAACACACTTAAAGTTGCATTTTGTTTGAATTATGCACATTTGCATCATCCTGTAATTGTCCTCCATTCATATTTCGAGGGACTTGTACATAGGGTGAAAATTTCCCATAGCCATTTTTCAATAATATGAAATTTTATTTGTATTGTGCTCTGTCCCAGGGCATTCGCATTTAAAAAACAAACAGTGTTTATAGGTAAGTAAAAAAAAAAAAGTTAAAACAGATATTAGTGTCACATCATTTAAATATTATTCTAATAGCAACATACAGCCATGCACATAAGCACAATAGACTGTACATAAATGGACACAGCTAACCCGCTAGCCTTTGTGCTGCAAATGGGTCATCACTGGTTGCCCTTCCAATTTATTTAGTAATGAAAAAATGCCGCCCCTCTGCTGCTGTCAGGCTTTATTCTTATTTTAAAATGTTCGTACTAACCTGCTCTGCGTGATCTTGGTGTTTTTCTTCTGCTGTTTTGTCCTTATATAAATTCCTATCCCTAATATAGAACTTGGCTCCAAATTCGCTCCAATTTCGCAAACTTCATGAGCTTCATTTGACTGGATCCAAATACACACACACACACACACGCACACACACACACACACACACACACACACACACACATTCTACTCATTCATATTCACATGAATGAAAAGAGTTAAAATAGTACTGTACTACTTTTACTTCACTACATTTGAGAGCAGGTATTTGTACTTTCTATTCCACTTTGTTTTTGAACAGAACTTGAACTTGTTTCAATGGAGATATTGACATTAAACTGCCTTACAGGTGGTTTTATAGCAGAAAAAAAGAAAAAAAAGGCTTTCTCACTGTGAGTTGGGTCGCCTCTCCACAGATCTGACCTGCAACTTCATGTAGTTTGGTCTCCATGAAGACAGAAAGGTTTAATGCCATACTGTGGAACATTCCAGACAAAGCAATATCATCTTGTTGAAGAAAATCGTTTGACGAACCCTCAGAAAAGCTGCACAAGGTAGATTTTTTTCAAGTGATACTTTTACTTGAGCATTTTATTTGATCTTGTATCTGTATTTTTACTTGAGATACATAACTAAATACTTCTTCCATCACTGTAGATCTGCTACTACATGCATTCATCATAAAGCAACAGAAACATCCCAGGCCCACTCTTTGCAGCGCTGAGCCGGTAGCTGCCAAACCCTCTTTGTTTGTCAATTCTTGCTTTTTGAATACCAATAAAGGCATGTATTTGCATTTGCACAACCACGGGCGCCATGTTTTTTAAAGCTGGGTAAGTGTGTGGCGTGGGAGATGTAAAAGAGCTGCTTTCCACTGCATGAGAAGAGACCATTTGTGGTTTTCTCTGTACCTAAAATCTTGTTTACAGCCTGGAATAAGAATATAGCGTTGTCCAAAAGCTATGATATCAACGCAGTACAGCGTGACGGTCGGCCAGTGGTGATATTGCGTGAGTGGACTAACAAATATATTATTATCGATCTGGTCTATGATAAAGTATAATCGTATTTTGGGCAGCTACAGAAACACTGCCTTAAAAACAGATGTGCCCCACAAGTTTACTACCAGATAACGTCAAGTTTAATCTCTCCTTTGGCATTACAGCGAAAAATACAGCCAAAATAAAGACAATTTAAGGGTGCGTTGTGTAACTTTTCTTGTGGAGGGTCCGCCAAATGCTTTTCACCGAGAAGCTGTTATTGCTTTGCTTGAGATGTTCCGCAGTGAAGCATTAAACTCATCTATCTCCAGGAGCAGTGAAACTAGGCCTATAGACAGGTCAGATCTATGGAGAGGCATCTCAGTGTATCGCAAGAATGCCTTTTTTCATGGTATTTTTAAGAAAGAAAAACACTTGTAATAGAATAAATTCAAAATAGACAAGTTAAATGCCATACTGAATGACATACAATGACTTCAGATGTGTTTTGTTTCATTCACACAAAGTATTTTTTGGACGTGTACAAAATTAAAACCATTCTAGGACAAGATGTATGAAAAAACAGATGCAGTCTTGACTTATGTTGTCCCCAAAGACCCAAAGATATTTCTGCTTCTTTGCCTGGAGAGGAGATTGGAAACACAGACAGATATCTCTTTAAGATCCTGACACTGGCATCAAAAAAGCCATAACAAGATGCTGGCTCAAAAAGGACCCACCTTCAGTGAAATATATTCAATGGAACAACTGAATTTTTTTCTTCGACGTTTCTTCACTAAATGCTGGACGAAATGGCTGTAATAGAGTCGTGATCCACACCCTTATTGCAGAAGAACAGTGCCCCAAGTTTTGTACTGGTTGTATTTTTATTTGTATGTTTTTCGCTACAGAAAAACTGAAAACCTGAATAAATAAAAAGTAACAAAAAAATACAGGAAATGCTCCATTGTGTTATTAAAAATCTATACATCTTCACTAGAATCATTATAATTTCAGCCCTGGAATTGCTCATCTTTGCTGAACAAATTAAAAAAGTTTAATTTAAAAAGTTAAAATGAAAAAATCTCCCACTTCATGAAATGAAAAGAACATTTTGAGAACATTTTGAAGATGTACACAGACTAATAATAGCGGGCAGGATCACTCAAGCATGTGCGAATGAAACAAAACACAACTTCAGGTATGTTTTTGATGAGGTAAGAACATTATAACATGATAATTACCCTTAATTCTGACCATCAAGAGTCAATATTGCTTTATTTTGTGCTGATGCTTGTACTAAAAATACATGGGCAACTCAACATCTCAGGAAAACGGTGGTTAGCATTCTCTTCTCGCCTGTGTCTGTTTCCTATGCCGGGTGGGGTCTTTCTGTGCGTATTTTGCTTGTTCTCTCTAAATCTAAGCTCGGAGCTCTTTGTCATTCTTTGTCATTCTAAATAATCGCCTCCACAAAGCTTAATCCTTCTGCTATTCTCCTGACCATACACCTCAACTTCAACAAGAAAAATCCTTAAATGTCCTATATTCCACCATTTGACTCCTGTGAGCTTTAACACATGCACGTGTTTGAGTTACTCTTTCTTCATTAGTCGGTACATCTTCAAAGCTCAAAATGTTCTGCAGTTTTGAAGTTAACAGCTACTTTTTACCTTTTGTTCAGTATAAATGGGCAATTCCAGGTCTGAAATCCAAATGATTCTGGTTAAATTGTATGGATTTTACGGTGGTACTGAATGTTTTTGGTGTTTTGGTGAAGAACGGAGCTGATGGTCTGAACAGAAGACATAAAAGTGGGGTCGTGTATTCACTTTTTATTCTGCTTTTCGACAAGTGGAGGAAATCTGCGAGCATACGGTGATGTAAAAGTGTGTGGAATTGGATTGGGTGCATACCAGACAGCTAGGGGGAGCTGTGATACACTATTGTACTGTATGTATGTGACATAAACATGTACCCAACCTGAACAGATCTGACCAGAGTTTTGCATCTTGGACAGTGCAGACGGAAATGTTATAACGGAGCATATTCAACTTTTCCATTCTGGAGGGCGATTTCCGATTTGTGCATTTTTAATCCCCCAAAAACGCTGTCACCGCTTAAACGAAAAGCACTTCTGATCAAATATTTTGTCGTTTTTACCGGCAAACATTCTCATGTAAAGAGGCTCTATGTATGAATGAAGAAAACAGCACAACTTTAAGTATTTCTGATGAGGAAACAACATTATAAAACATTTAAAACGGCACCTCGTCTTGCGCTTGTGGCGTTGAAGGGCTGGTTAAATGTGAAGGATACATTTTCCAACGGGAATAATGAAGTTCCCCTTGAAGTTTCCCTTATTAAGAAAAAGTAGGCCACAACTTTACGAACATCCAAACCCACAATGTCGATGTTGTTGCTTTTATACTAGTTCTGACTTTAAGAACCGACTCTCTCCATTAGAAAACCCACATAGCAGTGCAGAAAAATGGTTTGATTACTAAAAAAAACTGCATGCATAAGTAATAGGAGCTGGAATGGAACAGGGCAGGTGAACAATGAGAAAAATAATGATGAGCAAATGTGTTTTTTCTTCTTAAAAGGGCTCGTGTTACACTGTTTTCTGATCTATGTCGTAATGTTTCCTCATCAAAAACATACCTGGAGATCGGATTTGTTTCATTCACACATAGTCACCTGCAGAGTTAAGTAGCAGAGAACACTGTGGTCCATTTTGTGATACAGGAAGTAATACAGGAAGTAATACAGGAAGTGCTCCTCTGTATAAGCACCATACACCTTGACTTGAATCATCTCTACTGAATAAACTTATTATTCAAATTGTGAATGAAACAAAATACAACTCCAGGTATATTTTGACGAGGTAACAACATTCTTTCATTGCAGGAGAAGTACAATTTATGTAATATGGGACTTATAAAATGCTGGGGAAAAAAGGCAACACAAAAGGTAATGTTCAATTAGCTCAGAATACTTACAAATGCTGTTTGGGAGCAGTAAAAGCCGATTCTTCACTGGAAATCTATCAAAAGAACAGAATTTTACATTAAATCACCCAACACATTTCAATAAGGCATTATTTAATTCGTCATCCATTTTGTGCTTTCACATCTGTCTTTTTTTTCACATTACAATCAATTGCACAACCACCGAGCGTGACTCAATCTCCCAATCTGCACGAAAGGAAGGGGGCGTGCTCGCTCCTTTCTCGCCCGAGCAGGAGGATGATAAGTGGGCCCGACCGCTGGCGAGCCCGGCGCTGGCACAGCCCGAGCTCTGCCAGTCTTCTCCGTGTGGCTCATAACTCAAAACAGAGGCAGCAGACTGGAAGCGATGCATTTCACACCGTGTTCTTATCGCCGGGCATCAAAGTCAGGCGTAATCCCAGCTGTATCACATCACTTTTTTTTCTTTTTTTTTTCTTTTTTTGTGGTGTAAAATTGCGTCCAGGCCTGAGTGAAATGAGCTGGCTCCCACACTACAGGCCTGATTAGAGCGACACACTGACAAAGGCGTGCGAGACTGGTGACGGGAGCAGTTTCCTCTCTATGGCTAATCAGAGCAGGCCCCGCTGCCCCGCCGCTGTGACGAGAGGGGGGCATTCGTTTTCTCGGGTTTGGACAGGAAGTGCCTGGGATACAGTCGCTTACGTAAAGACAGCTGGAGGAAAACAGGATAGTATGTTGGACTGCTAAGGATTTTTTATCTTGCTGCTGTTGCCTATAGCCGAATTGTGCATTTTAGTATCTATAGCAAGACCCAAGGGTTGTCAAAAGGATCAAAAATCAGGTAATAATTGGTACTAAAACTATAATTTCAAGTTTCAATACTAGTCAAGTCACACAAAAATGAACCTTTCTTGAATGTCTTTAGAATGATCTTGAGAACAAATATAAGCGCACACGGATCATTATGGAACCTGTGTGGACCACTGAAGCTTTACACAGATATAACGGCAAATTGTTCACGTTTTAATTCTACCTTCAGCGCACCGCCAACCTGTGGGTCAGTGAATCTGGCTGTTTTCAGTATTGAGTATTGAGTTTCAGTCTAGAGGTGACATCAGTCAGTCTATAAAAGCGATCTCTTTCCGTTCCCTCGCCCTCTGACCTCGCGCTCTGACTTCCTTCCCCGTTGTTGACGCCGCTCGCTCGCCGCTCTCAGGTAGTATTCCAGATTCAGTGTCAAGATTTCAGTAAGGTTTGTAACATTGATGATTTGCTTTATTTAGTGCTTGGTGCCATGGGCCACGTTGTTCGCTGCAGCGTTTGTGTGGTTGGCTGTTTGGTATCTGTCCTTCGCCGCACTTGTCCAGCGACTCATACAGGTGTGTGTGTGTGTGTGCGTGTGTGTGTGTGTGTGTGTGTGTGTGTGTGTGTGTGGCGCAATATCGAACCTCCAAACAATCGCTAAGTTGTACAATTGGGGGTAATGCGCCTTTTACTTTATAGATCGTGAGAAATGGAGCTGAGTGCGGTCGCCACCTCGCCTTTCCTTACCTTTTCTGTGTTCCGGTGTTTCTGGGGATTTGAACTCAAGTCAGGTGCTCAATGAACTGTGAAACGAATTGTCCTCTTGGAAGCATTACTGTCACAATGAACAAATTAATGGAAAACATATTAATAAACTGTATACTTTTGATATCCCATTTATGCCTCTGTTCATCAACACCGAACCTGTGTCCCTTTTACTTTAGCTGGTCCTGCGCCAACTCCCAGGTGGCGTTGTTGGTTCCTTTCCTCTATTAGGTGTTATGTAAATGTAAATTATTGATTCAGCCCGTAGATGCTACAAGACACCATGGTAGAAGCCACCGCCTCCTCAAACTGCCACATGTAGCAGTCGTCTTCAAAATGTTTGTACTGTGAAAACACTACAAGTGGACATACAGTTATTTGTGGGTATTTAGTATCACAACATAATATATTAAGCTATATAATACTGGAAGTGATGTCTACTGACTTAAAAATATGTTTGCAGTGGTATTCCTCATTTACCTTATGCATTCTTTCACATGCATGCTAACACATACTTCCTGATTATCACAGAACAACATACTTTCTAATTAGATGCAGACAGTACACAGTGGACTTATTTTGACTTCTAGATCTGCTTTTACATATTCGCAGCAGGTCCATGGACTTTGTGTTCTAAAGTGCAGAAGAGACGGCCCTGTATGGAAGATGCTGTTGAATTTCTCACTTTGAATTTTTGTAGCTTTGAAAAAAGATGTTTGAATTATGTTTTATGTTTTTAGCTAATTTTAAGTGTACATTTTCAAAGTGTTTAAAATTCCAAATAAAAATTTCACCTTCAGCACAAATATATTTAAAAACCCTAAATTCAACAGTCAAAGTTCAAAAAATGTGTAAAAAGTGTAAAATTTGCAGGAAAAAAATTCGCAAGTATGATCCACGATGCCAAGGCAGAAGCAATCGATCCAAAGTGATCTGATCTAATTCAGTAAGAAACAGGAAATCGTGCAGTGAAACGATCTTATTGGTCAGAATTTGTCTTATCAAAACCCGCCCACAGACGAGAACAGCCAATAAGAAACTATTTCGGTCCTTCTCACTCGCGCAGGATCGATTGCTTCTGCCTTGATGTCTTGGATCATTGCTGTGAAATTTTTCACTGCAAATTTAACACTCTGAATTTTACCTGTTGAATTTGAGGGCTTGGAAATATGCACTGAATATTTAAAAGATGACATTTTTATTTTGAATTTGAAACATATTGAAAAAGTATACTTAAAAATTAAGCAACTAAAATTCAGAATAAAAATAGTTCAAACATCTTTTCTTCAGCTTTAAAAATGTCAAAGTGAGAAATTCTGTAGTATTTATAATTCAAAATCAGATGGAACAAATTATCTTCGATAGCCCTGGCTCTTCATAACGGCATGTCACTGAAGCAAGCAGTGCATTTCTTTTTATTTTAAGTTAAGAAGTTACTAAGTCTAAGAATAAGAATAATTCTTAATAATTCCTGCTTCAGTGTGCCGATTTTAGATTTACCAGCTTTCATGTTTCTTAAATGTCCTATATTGTGTAAAACTGACTCTTGTGAGTTTTAAACCATGTTAGAATGCTGTTACCTCGCCATAGCTGGAGTTTTGTTTTGTTTCATTCACATGTTTGAGTAATCTGGGTGTGTTTGTGATGAAGAAACATTATAACAGATCAGAAAACCGAGTAGCATGAGCCCTTTAAAACAAAATGCCCAACTGAACGTACAAGCCTTTCCATATTGTTATTACTGCGCAGTTGTTATTCGCTCTCCAATTCTAATATGAGATACTAATCAGGTTATAATACCTTTCTCATTATGGTCCGTCTGGTGTAGCTCCATAGGCGAGATAGTCTTCGGCGCTATAATTAAAGCCAAGGGAGTGGGGTTTTGCGATGCAGCCGCACAATTTCACAAACATTCAAGATGGCCACCGCTCTGGATCAGTCATTCGGTGTCTCGGATGCCTTTGTTTTTAATTACTCAGCACACAACTTCATTAATTGCTTGTTTGTGGTTGTGGAGAGCGAAAAGTTTACAAAACCCAAACTAGCTTGTTCTGTTTGCCATTTTCTTCATACAAAAACATGACAGAGACGGAGCATTCTTCCCCTGCCCTCGACTCAAAAACATCCATTATCCGAGGTTAATTGCTCATTCTGATTTTGCCCTTAGGTGTTTTTTGCAACAAATTAAAATGTCACTTTCAACCCGTTTCGCCGCTGATCTACATTGCGATACCGCCTGATTTAGCTATAGATAATCCTTAATAAAAAAAAAAACACGCAACGGAAATGGTTTGAGACAATCTGCTCCGAGCGGCGAGATGTGTAATTAGCTCGTATCGCTAAATCTCAGCATTCTCCGCGAGTATGACTTCTGCTCTTTCGCTTCCATAAAGTCGCGGAGGAAAAAAAAGCGCATTACAAGCTACGCTGTTAATTTTACTCTTGCTTTATGGCTGGACCCCATTAGCGACAATAGACTTTTAAACAGGCTTTTAAATAGGCTTAGTAGCTCTCCAGATGAGTACTGTCAGGCGGCGTGATTGTAGCGCTGATAAATGACAGGCGGACATACAGGGGCAAGAGTGTATAGCCCAGGCTGTCACTGTGTACTGATACGGATACCAGAATACAGGCTGTTTATAGCAGCTAATGGAGCCGCACAGGAATACCCACCTGAGGCCATGGGCAGGCTTTGCAACAGCTCCCGCACTGTAACTAATGATCACACCGTATTACAGCGGCTGTGAGCATCGCAGAGCATGAAGTCAACTGTTGACCCGGGCTCAGATGAAGGAAGCCGGAGATGATCCCGGCGTGCTCAGGGCCCCGGGTGGAAAACAACCTGTGCAGCAGAAAAACACATTGCAGGAGCTGGGAGAGAGCACCGCCTCATCATTTACTGCCGGAAGTTCGGTAGAGAAACTAGTTTGGATTAAGCTGGTGACATTTCCACATGTTTTTCTGGCTAAAAGATAACACTTTGGAGTAGAGAAAGTGCTGTGGTCAAGGGAAGTAAGAATCTCGCTCGGGCTGTGTCACGATCGAATCAGAGTTGCCGCAATCCTCAAATCGCAAAGGATGCAGTTATTTAGATAATAAAATGTCCTCTGTGACCTACCATATACCCTATCTCAGAGTACTTCTATCATGTGCACTGCTTCTTTAAAGTACAAGTAAGGGGGAGCTAACTAAATGATTACTAGTAGGAGTTAAGATAAATTGCCAAAGATTAAGTTTGGGTTACAAGTTGATGACATTTCCACGTTTTCCTGGCTAAAAGATAACAGTTTGGAGTAGAAAAGGTGCTGTGGTGATTGAAGGTAGGAATCTAGCTAGGAGTGCACGCCGTATGGAAAAGAATGCAATTTGAGTTGGCGCGAGCCTCAAATCGCAAAAGGTGCCATTTAGAATGTAGAATTATATAGAAAGTCCTCTGCCATCTACAAAATATCCTATCTTAGACTACTTGTATTATTATTTTTTGCCATTCAAGTACAAGTAAGAAGTAGTAGAAGTGTTATTAAAATCAATCAAATAAAGTAGAGGTCACTTAGTTGTAGAGAAAGTAAGTGTAAGTGTGTTTGCTGTGGTCAAGGGAAGTAGAAATCTAGCTAAAGCTGCACAATGTATCGTGATCAAATCAAAATGCTATTTGAGCTGGAGAATGCTCAAATCTATAGTAAGTGTCAGTGAAGGTCACACTTGAGTTGTTGGTGTTGTCTACAAATGTTGCTAAAAGCTCCTTCACAATAATGGTAAAAGTAGTGCTATTGAAATCACTGCAATCGAGTAGAGATCGGTCACTTTGAAGATTCAAAATCTGAGTTACAAAGGGTGTCATGAATTTTGGTAATACAATGTCCTCTGAGAATTTCAAAATATCCTGTCTTTTCCTTTCTCAGACTACTTCAGTTATGAGTACTGTGTCTTTAAAATATCAGTATTTAAGTGTGGGTAATAATATGGGTAATTTAAGTAATGGGTATCCTAGTTTTCTAAATAATTACTAGTAGGTTAAATTAATTTCCCACAGATTACTGTAATTTCCGGACTATTGAGAGCGTCCTGAATATAAGCTGCACCAACAAAATTTTAAAAGAAAAAAAGTGCATATATAGCATGGAGTGGTTACACTGCGGTTGCCGTCTCACCATCGACCCATTGATGCCATGTGTACATGCAGCAGCTACTGTATATTTCCCCCTTTGACAGACAGATCAATCGCCTTTAACTTGAAAGCTGCATCATCTGCATTTCTTGGTGTGTTTTCCATGAGGACAGTGTGTGCATGAAGCGCAAAATAACTGTTCAAAACACAATTTAACTTGCGTCTTCCACCTGTCTGTCTCACTCTTGCACCCCCCCAGAAACCTTAGCCCATAAAACTCTATGGAGGGATTATCAGACTGCGTCAGTCCAAGCTCTACTGCACATGTCTCCTGCAGAAAGAGCCTCTATCCTCTGGTATCATGTCAGTGTCTTGTAGGACTTCAGACTCTCCCAAGGGTGTGGTTAGTTGTATGGATCAGGTATGAGTGGATGTCTGGCTACTGAAGTTTGAGACATTTCATCTCGTCACTTATTAATGTTAATTTAACATCATAACCACAGGGTTCAAAGTGTGAGAAAAAAGCAGAAGTGTATAGTCCAGAAATTACACGATACATGACGTAGTGTTGTCACGATACTACAATTTCAAACTCAATTTCAATATTTAGGAATTCACTCAATACCGACAATGGAGATTCAAAATGTTAGCACAAGGTCTTATATTTGTTCAATAAAGCTTAAAGTCACACTAAACCCTTATTGCAACATACTCCGACAGACACCCACATA
>KN498112.1:7576-18194 GCA_000787155.1 Scartelaos histophorus | reverse complement strand
TTCAATATCGTGCAGCCCTAGTATCAACAAAATACATTATGAGCACAGAACTGATACGGTCAAAGATTATAAATGTGCACAGAGCAAATCTACCACAAACACCTCATGGACAATGCAGTTTGGGCACAGTAAGTGTTATGGAACCTCCCTGAGCTCCAGACCTGCAGCTCCACAGTCAAACAGTCAAACATTTAGTCCGTTTCTTGTTCACCTTTTGCTCTTAAGAAAATGTGTGAGAAACAACCTCAATCCAGTTTCCTTTAACGAGTCTTTTGCGTCTATTGGAAGAGCGAAAATGCATCGTGTCAGTGATTTTTTTGACATTTTTTACATGCACTGAGGCCCCTGAAGTTCCTACAGTTTTGTTTGGAGCTCATCACTTCTTTTCGTTTCACTGTTTCCCAACTGTCTTCCTGTTGACAGCTCCAGTCACATGTCACAATAATCTCAAAGCATGTGTGGCTAATGTTTCCGTGACAAAATGCACCGCTTCACATACCAGTGCAGACGGCCCATGTAGGCCAATAATATCTGCTTCAGGTCTGTCCAGTTTATCGTGAGGAGCTGAAATGAGGCCGATATTAAACTATGATCTGAACTATGTTATAATAACGTTTCCTCATCACAAACACACCCAGAGTTGTGTTTTGTTTCATTCACACATGTTTAACACACACATGCTTCCTATTTAGGCTGCATTCTTCTTCTATCCAGTGGAAAAGATCCTGTTCCACCTTGTGACGTCATGTGATGATACAGAAAGTGCTCGACTAAAGGTAAAAGGTAAAACTACCACTTCATGACATCACAAGGTGGAACAGAGCAGTTTGAGCTTCAGAAATGTAGACAAATTATGAATGAAACACAACACCAGGCATGTTTTTGAAGACCAAACAACACTAACATGGCTTAAATCTCACAACAGTACTTTGTGTAATAAGTTCCCTTGTAGAGGCCCAAATCGAGCACTGACTCCACGTCTTTCCCAGACATCTCCATGTCTTTCTGTCCCTCTGAGTATGGATTATTTTACATGGGACCACAGCTCGTGGGAGGGGGTCTCAGCCTGGGCTCTTTGCTTTGGTTGTGTGGATTGCTTGGAATGTATCCAAATATTTATTAAAATATACATAGACATGGTTCCTTCTGCTGGTCCTGTTTGGTTTGAGCGTCACACTGGGGCCTCGTGGTACTCGGTGTGACATCTGTGAGGCAGACGACCAAAACACACTTCAGTAAATATTCAGACCAACTGAAAAATGCAAACACATCTTTATTCTAAACTTAGCAAATATATTTTCTAATGTAAAGGACAGAACTTCAAGGTACTTTGTCCTGATTACATTATGTGATCCATGACTCTCCAAACCTGATTACAGCTCTTACTTAAATTTAACCTCCTTCAGTCTAATGAGACTGAAATGAGCATTTGTCAAATGTAATTTACTGGGAATGCAAAGCCTTTGATATCTTATAATAGTTTATATTCATAATGTTCTTGATCCTGTTAAGTGTCAACAGTGTCGTCTGTGACAGCAGGACCTGGATCAAGGAGACAGACCTGAGGTCAGCAGCACTGTGGCCATGATCTACTCACACTGAGCATCTGACACAGAGCAACACAACACATGAAGGAAATAGTGTCATCAGCATTAACCCACATGACAATGTTACAATGAGAAAAAGAATCTTCCTGCCTCCGTCTTATCCTGACAGATGCTGCTTAGAACAGGCCTGCTCGGTGCTCGCATGCAGCAAAAAGTGTGCGCTGAACACAGTCAGTAAATACTCAAAATATTAGTTGTATAATACACAAATAACTTCTTGAACAAACAAAGACATTTAAATCAAAACTCCAGCTGCACTGAGGCTGCGTGGCCACTATGGCTGAATTTCCTCAGTCAAATGGAGCAGGATAAGCAGCTGTGATGGCAGCGCTGCAGCGACTTTACACCAGCATGAGCGATTTCACCATTTCTGTGGCTCAGTGCATTTGATGCACAATTTCCCAGTCTACTGGAACACATTCAGCCTGCAGTTTAGGAAGAGCCAACCAAAGGTGGAAGGGACGCAAGAGAGACACATGTGTCTGTTGTGTTTAATTGACCCGAGGCTCAGTTTAGAACCAACAAATACACGAAGGACGAAGGATCAAACCACCAACCAGTGGATTTAGTGGATGAAAGTACAACATCCTTTAGTGAAAAGCATTTTCCTCTATTTACGACTGTTCAGTAATGAGGACGTTTTGAGGATGATACTCGGTTTGTTTCAGGTTTTCTTTTTGGATCACATGGCCACATTTTTATATCAGTACTAAATAACAGAAATACCCATAAACATAATACTAATAGAGCCATTTATGTTTAAAATATATTTCTGCACCATCAGTGTTTTCTCTGTGAATCAAAGTCTCTCCTCGTCTGTTCCCGTCTGTTTAGCCCCAGTGCAATCACTGTGCACTAATTTAATTGATTAACTGAGTTATGAACTTCTGTGTCTTTTATAGCAATGTTAATTGGTCTTTATGAGCCATTAAGAATTAAATCCCCTCCATAAAACACTCCACCCCATTATTCCACCAGTTCATATTAGTGGCCAGTCGAGTCTGAATGGATTCTACTGCTCTAAACTAAAACTGGTGACAACAAGAGCTGCACAGACACAGAGCTGCACAGACACAGAGCTGCACAGACACAGAGCTGCAGACACAGAGCTGCACAGACACAGAGCTGCAGACACAGAGCTGCAGACACAGAGCTGCACAGACACAGAGCTGCAGACACATAGAGCTAAAAGATGCATCCAAAACATGATCAGAGCAACATTAGAACATCAAATATATCAGAACAATCATTAAACGACTGCAAAAACTAAATCCTTTGTGTCTTAGTCAGAAGTGTCAGTGCAGCTTAACATCAGACAGTAATGTGCCACAGAGTCTCAATATCACGTCAGGTAATCCTAAAAGTAAAAGTATTGTAATATTCATTTAGTTTCGATCAGCAGCTCTGAACAACAAGAACAACCAAAGTAACAGAAATCCAATTTGACTTTTTGAATGCCAGAAAAAATGTATCTTGTCTAAACACACTGAGCTCAAGTGGCCAGAAATCTTCAGTCTTGGCTGGAGCTGCTGCTGCTGCAGTGAAAAAATATCTTCAAAATTACAACATGTTATAAATCACACGGATCCATTTGTTGGGAATTTGAAGTTACTAAAACAGTGACATTAAACAACTTATTCCACTGTATCCGCTGTGTCCTAAAGGAATATTTGAGCTGAGCAGTGAGTGTCACAGACATGTTTAAATAAGCATGCTTAGCACAAGCTATAGAACTAGGAGCCGGCCCTTGTTGTGTACAGAAGTGCAGTAAATATTTGGCCCTCCCCCTTCACTGCCAGCTGGTCAGGAGCACAGCTGACAGACATGTCTCCACAGACAGTCCAGCAGCTCTCACAGCTCTGATGAAGACGCACAGGAAAAAGAGTTTCTTAAACATTCACATGATGTAGCACAGTTATACTAATGTAAGAGTTTGTGTATGGTTCAAATCTAATGCAAAAAGCCTGTTCATGTGCAGACTTATAGACCAAAGGCCTTTTCAGCTGAAGCCCTGAAGCTCTGTTGGTTTAGACATGGAAGAGTCAGGCCAGAGCTCACAGACACAAGTGGTGTTCAAGGCCAGAAATAAGAGCTTGGGCAACGTGAACAAAAGTCTGAGGAATCCAACGTGAAGTGTAGCCCTACTGTTAAAATCTAAAATAACCTCCTCGGGGAGAAGAGCTAATATTTGACATGTTTCTGTGGGACCGCGCACATTGAGCCTCTGTACAAAGGCGCATTTGATCTTTTGGGAATGTTTTTACAGTGAGTTTGACACTGACAGTTGCTGCTTCTCAGTAACTTGCCTGACTTACCTTGCAGGAGAAAGCCACAGTTTGGGTGAGGGAGTCGATTCTCTCGCTGTACTCCGTAAACTTCTTCTGGTACTTGAGCGCTGTCATCTGCAGCTCGCTGTGCACGGCGGAGAGCTGTGCGAGCAGCGCCTTCTCCCTCTTGTTGGCTTTGATAGTCTCTTTCTTAAACTCCCTGTCCAGGCTGATGATCTTGCACTGCAGCGCGGTGTTGTGCGCCTTCAGGGCGCGCACGCAGCAGTGGCTCTGGAGCCTCTGCTCCTTGTGCGTGAGCATCAAGCCGCAGCCGCTCTCGCAGACCCCCGCGGCTCTGTGCTCACACGTATCCCGCATGTGAGCGCCCAGGTCCCGCAGGCTGAGCACGTCCTCACAGCCTTTGTTCCTGCACTTCACCGGGGCAAACTCGCACATCTGTGCGTGCTCGGCCAGGTGCTGCAGTTTGACCACGGCGCCACAGCCCCTCGCGTGGTTGTCACATTTAATCTCCAGCTTTAGAATAAGGTTTTTAAGAGGCAGGACGTGGTTGAGCTCTTTAGTGGAGATCCGCTGACATTTGACTGGGCAGCTGCTCTGCTGGACAACCCAGGGCAGGACGCAGCCCGAGCAGAAGACGTGACCGCACGGCGTCGTCAGCGGCTCCTCCAGAACTTTGTTGCACAAGTTGCATTTAAAATCCGGGTCCACGGTGCCTTTGAATCTGTCCAACTCGAATCCCATGGTTTAAAAGAAAGTGGAAAACAAAAGTCCCAGTCCAAAGTCCCCGCTGCGGCTGGGGGCTTCAGCTGGTCGGCGCGGCTCTCACACACACTCCACTCCACTCAACAAACTCACAAACTCTGCTAATTGACCGAGACTTTGGTGCCTTCACGGACGCAGCGGAGACTCTGGAAAGAGAGTTGGAAAACTTTTCTAGAGCATTTTAGAAAACATTTTAACAATTGACACAAAATTATAATATTTAAAGTACTGAGCTTGTAAAAGTCACAGATTAGTGTAAATCTAAATGACGCAGAATTCCAAATATATTTGATTGAAGTTAAATAAAAAGTGTTGTCCTGTATGACATTTTAGACAACAAAAGTCAATCGAACGAGTTATTAAAGTAACATAACAGAACCAAACACCAGGCTGCTCTGCTCTCAATAAGTAACTTAGTCAAAGTAAAACTCCACGCTCCGACAGTCCGTGAAGTGCGCACGTCCAGGAGCGAACCGCGTCCACAGACACCGGAACATGTGGAGCTGCTGCGCATGAGCAGTTCAGACTGGACCTCAGTTAAGATCGTTTCATTTTGCCTTAATGAACTCAAAGCACGCGTCATGCATTCATTTAAAATGGATTTACTTTAAATAGTTTTGGGTTTTTTTTTGTTTTTTTGGGTTTTGGGGTTTTGTTTTTTTTTTACATGATGAAAACATAAATTCAAAGTTGGAGTTTGCAGCCTGGTGCATGAGGGTTCAGACATGCACAGCACAGGTAAGTCCAGGAGCACAAACTTCAACCACAAGGAAGAAGTGACCACACAGAGTGAAGAAGGATCAGAGCAGAAGGACTCTGGTGCTGATGGACACGAGGTGCATGAGTCTGCAGCTCCTCACTGCATCTGCGTCACCAGGTTTCAAGAGCTTAACTGGAAACATATTTAAATGTACATTATATTTCTAAGGTCGGCAGTGCAAATACTCTTGGTGAGTATTGTTTTAAATTGAACATAGACATACTGTTAGTGCTTCTCTGACAGCGTTAAACTTCAGGTCTGATTTCTGGCTGATATTTGGTCGGTCAAAATCAGACACTTCTTAAATGTGATCACCATGTTTTATATTAGTTTTATCTTTTTGGTTTAATCTTTATACTGTGAAACAAAAGAACATATTATCACCATTTTATTTGGAAAATACAGGACAGTTGTATGAGAAATGAAATGCTTAAAACAAATAATAATTCAATTCAATTCAATTCAATTTACTTTTGTATAGCCCAAAATCATAACAACAGTTATCTCGGCGGGCTTCACAAAATTGTTAAGATAGCAAACAAAAATGTCAGAGAATGAGCAGAACAAGGAAAAAATAATTAAATAAATAAATAAAATAATAATAATAATCCGTAGTTAATTAATAATTCAAAATACAGAATGTCCAACATCTAGTAGGCAGATGGATAATTGTCCCAGCATCTCCTGTCCTTAGACCCTCCTTCCTCGGCAAGGAAAAACTCGAAAAAAACCCAGTGGGAAAAACTGAGAAACCTCGAGGAGAACCACAGTGAAGGAGAGATCCACTCCCATGGACACAGGCAGAGATGGTCAGGACGAGTCCACTGACAATAAGGTTGTAAATCTGTAGACCAAAGCTATTGGCAGAAGGAAACTACTGATCTAACAGGACGAGGACAGATTAATCCAGGACATGAAGGAGGGAGGGGTCCAGGTCCTGGACACTAGGGGGCACCACGGTCCAAACTGGGACAGCAGCATCTGAAACAGTTACACTCCCCAAAAGGGACAAGGGACGACATGTGAATAGAACAGACGACCAATGAACTTGTAATTGAATATTCATAATAATGCATTTTGTTTTTCACACTGTATTTTCTTGCACATTCTGCTGCATCAAATGTCGTGAAGTGTGTTTTTGTGTTTTGTAGACGTCGAGTTGCTCGTGTCAGTGTGTCTCTTGTACCACACCCGGCCACAGCTCCTTTCAGTCGTCGTAAGTGGTCATGAGTAACTGACTTTTCCTGTAACTCTTGGTGCGGTTCTGACCCGTCCCGTCTTTCCCACTGTCTCACTCTGCTGCAAAGTCATGGATTGGGACGACTTAAGTGTAAAACGTCTTCGCCAAATCAAGCTGCCAAGTCTCTGACCCTCGGGCCTCGCCGCTGGTTGTGTGATTTACGATCTCCCGGTGAACAGGCCGCCTGCCTGTGTACGCCTGTTTACCGCCCACTGTTTGGTCTGCGCCGCTGTTCACTCTCAGACCGGAGCGAAAACAAACAAGCAAACAGTCAAAAGGTGAGATAAGCTGCTATTACAGGCCGGGCCGTCCTGAATCATATCTCTGTGTTTTTTATTCACAGCGATATCAGTCTGGTCCTCGCTGCCTCCGTCACGTCGCACATTCAGACTGTGTCATGTCGTCAGATTTGTTTATTTCCACGACTTATGAGAAGCAGAGAAGCTCACTCATCGTCTTATTTTGCATATTGAGTCTCATCTTCACTGCTTCGCTCACTGATTCTGCAGAAATTACCAATATTTTTCCATTTTTTTCATCATCATCATCTTTATTTACAAAAAGCACATATTGTGAACAACACATTTGTCATTTTTTTTAGAAAATGTTTTGTATTTTTTGTAAAAGGGAAATCCCTGGAAGCTGCAATAGCTTATATAAGGACCCCAACATAACACACAGATTATACACAAATTAGACAAAATGATACAATATATGAAAAAAGTAACATTTAAAAATAACCCAAACCCATATTTCACCTGTAGATCTGTTTATCCATAAATCCTTATCCAATTTATTGATCACTCGTTAAAATAGTCCAGTTATTTACCCATCATGAGCTAGACATTGGATAGACACCATCAGTACATCTATTTAATTCATACTGCTATACATGTACACCATATAAACTAGATAATTTATAAATAATATTTGCATATAAGTTAATATGGTAATACACATCATTTCATCATTTACCAATAAATACAGTCCATATAATCAAGATAATTTATAAATACTATTTCTATATAAATATATTAGTATGCATCATTTAACAATAAATATATTAATACACATCATTTAACAATAAATACACTCCACAATACAGTATAATCTATATGTATATATGTGTATAGCAATACCATGTCCAATTCTAAACTATATCAGTGCACTTAACTATAAATGCTCCGGCCTCAGAGTTTGTTCAGTATAATAAATAATAAGTGTAATAAACTCTGGTTCAGTCGATGTTTAAATATTTTCAAAGACACAGACTGTGTTATTGATCGCTCCAGTTCGTTCCAGATTGCTGGACCTTTACATGTTACACTAAAACTGGTACATTTTAGTTTACGTTTTTTACCTTTAATTAGATGTTTTGTTCTAGTGTTATGATTATGAGAAGAAACAGTTATGGGTATAAGATGGCAGAGTTTTTCATTTAGTTTATTCACAACATTATACATCACACGAGCGTTGTGAAATGTGTTGCTTTCAGTGAGTTTCAGAAGCTTAAATCTGGAGAAAAGTGGATCAGAGGGAGCATTAAAATGCGACCAAGATATCGCTCGTATCACCTTTTTTTGAAGTGTTTTAAGTTTTAAGTGTTTTTTTTTCCCTTAAGAAGCCATTTTTTGATAGAAATGACCGTCCCTTATTCACTCATCCACTCGTCAATCACACCCATCTGAACGGGGAGAGGCTCAGGTGACTCACATCTTTCTAAACTATTCTTTGTATTTTAATTTGAATACACATTTTAAACCAGTAGTACCAGTGTATGATCTCAATAATTCCATATAGTGTATTTAACAAGATACCAAATGATTAATAGTGACTCACAAATGTATTATTATGAGAATTTAAACAAGGAAAACCAAATCAAAACTCAAACTACGAGCAGGACTTACCTTTCACCAACATTTCTGATTTAAAATGAATTAAAGTCCATAAATACTCAAGAAAACTGAGCTGCACGTCACCATCTGCACCACAATTTACGAATGATGGCTGCAGAATGATATGTTATCTACTGCGTGGATGGAGACTGGTCCGGTGAGTGGTTTGCATGAAGCAGACGCCGAGATGACTCCAGCACACACACACACACACACACACACACAGAGCAGACAGATGTGGTCGCTTCCACTGCAGATAAGACTTAATCCCGGTGCTCCAGGCCTAACTGTGAGTGAAGGATCAGGACAGACTGGATGGAAACAGTGCGACCAGGTCTGCGGCAGATACGCCCGGGGGCCCGGAGCACTTCTGGCACCAGCTGATCTGAGGGAAAATCAGCCAAACTGTAAGTGTGAATGATTGTCTGTCAGCAAGAGTCCGACCAGACATGCATGAAGTGGCAATCTGCACACAGCCCCAGATGAAAATGGAGGTACCAAGTTTCTTTAGACTTTAAGAATTTGCGACTTTGTGGAGGTAGAATACGTAAAAAATCCATTCACATTCATGGCTGTCTAGTTGGATTTTAATAAAGACTGAGATTCTGACGCGGTGCAGAGTTCAGACTTTGAAAAAGAAATCTGACTTTTTTAAATGGCAATGATTTAATGAATGTGTTGTTTGGGTCCAGGAATTGAACACTGAAAGCTTTTTAGCAGTTTTTTCTCAAGACAAGACAGAGCTAAAACATATATCGAAAAAATATCGTCATCGCGATAATGGCACGTGCGATATCCACATCGCAAAGATGCGCGATATTTTTTAATTGTTTTATGTGTAAATCGTGAGTTTATTGCGTTCTGGAGTTCACAATTCCGACGCGCCCTTAAACGTAATGTTTTGCTAGCTAGAGCGAGCGCGTGGACTCGCAGTGCATGACGGGAAAACACTACAGTCACCATGGCGGGTAATGAAGAAGTCAGTGAAGACGACAACAGCCAACAACTTGTGCCTAAAAAGCACAGCAGCTCCGGAATTTGGGACTTTGGCTTCAGACGGGACGACGTGTCACAGACGCAAGTGCTGTGCAAGTCGTACCGGAAAGTTATCGCAACGTCGAGAGGAAACACGACGAACTTACACAGCCACCTCGAACGCAACCACAGGGAGCTATACAGTGATTTTATTCAGTCAAAAACTTCAGCGACCAATGTTACGCAGGTACAGTCGCAAAAACATCTGTAATAAAGTTGTGGCCTACGGCTGTTCTCCTAACAAGTTTAATACTTTGCAGGAGCTTATTCTTAGTTTTCTAACCATGTGGAACACAGGTAAACGTCATAGAGGCAAACATGTGAATGTTCCAAGCATTTTTTTTTAGGTTAAAAGAAAATATCGCAATAATATCGTTATCGCAATGCTTGACACCCGTATCGCATATCGCATTCATTTTTAATATCGTGCAGCCCTAATCCAAATCTAGTGAAGGTTTGGAGCACATCCTGTATTTTCCGTCCTATATTTGCAGCATTTGGTATTAAACATATGTGAAAGAAGCAAAACACGACTCCGGATGTGTTTTTGATGAAGAAACATTTGAACCGAGATCAAAAAATAGAGTAATACAAGCCCTCGGATGAAATCTATTATGAACCGCCGAGTATTCACTGTTGTTTCGCCATTGTCCAGGTGTTTTTGGAGATAAGCCCACAGAGCAATCACCACCTCTTCTCCGGATATATCTGACACGTAAGAGCCACGTGGGGATCTGCAAACGGGATTTACGGCTCCAAAACGCTTTCTCGAGTCGACCTGACACGAGATGTACTTATTTAAGGAACACAATACCCCTCCTGCAGCGGGTTCCCATGAGCTTAGTTCTCCCATGGGTGTCACAGATTTTGTCAAAACGTCTCCCGAAACCCCCCGGTGATTTATACAGCAATAGCGGGGCTTGTTTTTCTTCCAAACATCAGTGACTTATCGCGGCGTTCACCGGGGAGCTGATGCGACGCCGCGAGTGAATGAGTAATTTTAAGGGCCGTCTGGAGCGAGCGGCTCTGGG